>JAOXJP010252815.1:0-21799 GCA_025762735.1 Platanus orientalis | reverse complement strand
ACCTCAGGTGAAGGATGAAAATGCTATATACAACCAAGTCAAAGGTGAGAGCAAAATGTAAAGAGACATAGATAAAAGTGGAGTAAAATAATTTGTACACAGTGAATAGAAAAATTTAAACAATCTTGCTTGAAAACCAAAATTTTTATCTCCATGTGTACGTAATAAAGGACAATAAAAATTATGTTCAAGTGTATAAAGAAAGCCATGAGACCTGTAATATGATTCCTATACTACATTTTACAAAAACAATATGAAGTACACTATACGGCTACATATATTAGAAGAACAATGATGGGACCTTCGTAGAAAAAGAAACCAACTTAGTAAAAAAAAGGTACTAAATAATACATGGACAAATCTTATTAAAATAACAAGTGTTCTGCCCTTTGTTAAGTATGAAACATAATGAATGAATTATGCCTGATCTGCATCCAAGTTAGCATTAATGATTGTTTGAGAAAAAATGTAGACAATGGAACAAATCTTAGCAAGAACAAATTGCTTGAACACATCATAACCTACAAAAGTAAACAAACCTCTTGGGTTTCAAAAGATAAAACGAAAAGACAACAACATATTACTAAGCAAGGTAAATAAAAGGATTGGCATGCATTTTATTCCATCAAGACGTAGGCATCATCATCCACAAAGCAAAACACTTTATAAAAAATTTGGTGGACTTGCAAAGAATTAAAATCCAAAGTATTCAAAGGCAATGTTTAAAAAATCAAGATTCCATGCATCATCTATTAATTGAACACCCCAGAAAATGGATGCCTAAAATAATATCTAAACTACAATAACACCTAAATTAGAACAAAAATATTTCAAATATCTAAAGGCGAGTGAAAGAGAAAGCACCAGAAAAAAATTCTTGAGAGAAGAAACGAGTTGTTTCTTTCTTGTAGCACACAAACCATTTTTTTGCATCTTCATCTTCATATGTTGGGCAGAGCATACGGTTGGGCGTGTTTGGTAGAGACCTTGATAAAATCTGGTGTTGTAGAAGAAGGGAAAGACCTTGGATAGAGCATACGTTTGGGATTTTTTTTTATGAACTAGAAATAGAGGAGAAGAGTGATTATGAAGCAGGAGAGAAAGACGAGGGGACGTCTTGGGGGGCCTGGCAGTGTGAGAGAGTGGGTTTATTAGGATTCATCGATGTGGATGAGAGGGGATTCTAGGTTTTTTGTGAGAGAATAAAGGGCTTAGGGTTTCCAGCCATGCAAGAGAAGGGGTTTGCTAGATTTAAATCAAATTAGAAGGGATCTAGGTCTGGATTTCCTAGAGAAGGCAGGGGTTGAGAAAGGCGTTGAAGCTCACCTCCCTTGCTGTCGTTGAACCAACTCCCCTTTTTTTATGAGGGTTGGGGTTTTATAGCAGAAAAATTCAAAAGGGTTGGTTACCTAGACCAGGGGTGGTCTCCAAGGTAGCTAGCTATGGTCGTGAAGTCGCCATCGATCCAACCTATGGTTCTGCCGACGCTGAGGTTGATGGAGATGGAAGAGGGGCAGGTTGCGGATGCTTCAGCGGAGAAGGGGGCTCGGGTAGCTTGCCCATGAGGAGAGAGGGGGTTCAGGTTTGGGGTTTTTGAGATTTTCACAAGAAAGGAAAGAAAGCAAGGAGTGAAGGAGAGAGAGAAAATACGGGAGAGAGGGAGTGGGAATCGGTGAGGAGAGTGAGAAACCGAGAAGGGGGTTGGATCTTCCGGCCGTCGAAAAGGGGCTCGCAAGAGAGGGGGGAAGGGAGAGATCGGAGAGAGAGGAGAGGGGGAGGGTTTCCTCCTCTTTTCCGCAGGTGAGTCGGCCAGAGAAAAAAGAAGAGAAAACGAAAAAGAAGGAAAGAAAAAAAAAAGGTGAGGTATCGACATGTTCCCCCATGTCCCTGCACACAAAAAGTAAGGTGTGTGGGGGTAAAAATAGTTTTTAAAATAATAATAATAATAAATAAAATGAATAAAATAAAATAAAAACTAATAAATAGATAATTAGATAAAAAATGAAAATAATTAAAAATAATTAAAAAAAAGTGTTTAAACCATCACATGTCAACATATGAAGGAATAAACTATTTTGGGTGCAACGGATCCTTTCTTGAAAATAAAAATAAAAGATAAATAACAATAATAAAAAAGTAATAAATTATAATCAATAAAGAAAATAATAGTTTTTTTATAATAAAAGAAAGATGAAAAATTGGGTGTAGGTACATAGATAATAATAAAAAAAACTTTTGATAAATAAAATAATATTAAAAAAGAAAAAAAAATAGAATACTATTTTATAAAGACGACGAGGGAATGGAAATTGGTTTTTAATTTATTGGAATTAACTAGATTATGAAGAGAAGTTGGGAATCGCTCTGCCCGTCTGCTGACCCTAAGAGAAGCGTCAGAACTGCTAGTTGCGGCAAAATTAGGTGCTAACACCTATGACATCTCATCAAATAGAACTGAAACTAAATAAAATATGTCTCTAAAATAAATACCGAATCAAATAACATAACATCTCAAATCTAGAATAAATAATGAAGTATAAGTCTCTAATCTTAGTTCTACAAATCCATGCTATTGATCTACCATGTCATCTTCATCATCTGAAAACAATGATGTCAAATCATGACTGACTTTGCAAATAAACATAAACACTAAAAAAATACTAAAACAATTGAGTCAGTGAGCACAAATATTTTTATAACAAAATAGAATGAATCATGTTTTCAAAAATAATTATCATAACTTACATAATGAAAACAATGCTTATAAACTAAGACAAAGCATGTAGTAGATCAAAACTGAAATCAAGATGTATAACTAAACAAAAACATAATCTAAAATATTGAATTGAACAAATAACTGAAACAGATATACATATATGAGACATTCTAAAACAAATATTTGAATCTCCCATATGTGCTGCGAGCTAGATAACAGATAATTGAATCATATACCGAAAATACACCACATATGATGTGAGCTAGATAATAGATAATATAACATAATAGAACGAATCCATCTACAATCCTATGATAGGATACCACTATCTCATTTCTAGTGATCAACATTAAACAAGCATCATCAATTATTATGATCCGATAAAGAAGTTACTTGATCGCATCTATTTAAACCCAATAAGGGACTCCATTAATAATATAACATAACGAATCCATCTACAATCCGATGGTAGGATACAATTATCTCACACCTAGTGGCTAGCATCAAATAAACATCATTAATTAATGTGACCTGATGAAGATGGTACCTATTGCATTTATTTAAACCCAATGAAGGGCTCCATCAAATATTCATCTTTGATGGAAAATGAGTCTCATGTCATAACTAAATATATATTTTCATCAAAACAAATACATATACTTGCAGATAACAAAGCAGAACAAAACTAATTTTTTTAAACAATCTTTAATAATTCAAATAATGCACATCTTTAAGATAAAAACAAAATTAAGAGAATTTAACCCACCTAAGCACATAGCTTTATGGATTGGCATAGCAAAATTTTAAAAAAATATATTTATAAAAAATCCTTTAAAAACTCTTTTCCAAAACATACTAATCTTTCAAAACAATTTCAAAACCAAGTAAACCAACATTTTTCTTTTGCAAAACAAAGATTAGAATCATCTAATAACTTACTTGCATGAAAAACCAAAGCTAGAATATACTTTAAAGCATAATTTTCCCATTTCAAAAACATTTAAAATAACTTAAATAAATAAATAACATCTTGTTTTTTTTTTTTTTTGTAAAACCAATAAACAAACAAACCTAAGAACCTAAAATCAATACCAAGACGATGCAAAATATTCGAGTTATTTGCAAAATGGATTTCTCATCGTTTTAAGAACCTATGGAATCAAAACAAGCCATAAACTTCACAATTTCTTACAAAAATGGAATCCAATCTTTCTAAGAACCTAAGATAATTAAAAATGATATATAATGTTCTAGTTTATTTACCTTTTGATGTAAAAATGAATCCCAAACAAAAGCTTTATGTTCATTTTCAAAAATCCCAAAAAATCTCTTCAAACCCTAGCTCTTTTTATTATTCCTCTAAAATCCCTAAACTTAAAAACTTCTTCAAAAGATCCTGTCTCTATGGATTTTATATTTTTATAAGCATAAATAGCAACGTTAATCCCTAATTTCCTATTTAGATAGGTTTTTAATGAAAAAGACCTTAAAATCCAACAAAAATCATGATTTTTGTGTTTATATGAAATTTTCCACTATTATGATGTCATCTTGCCTAAAACAAATTAGCATAGATTCTTAATGGGAAAACGATCATAACTTTTTTCTAGAGAATTCGTAATTGATTGCCATTTGTTGTGTTGGAAAGTAGACTCCTAGATCATTTTCAATGATATATATTTTTCTAGTTAATTCATTAGAAGTTGATATAGATTTAACTTTAAAGTTATCTCAAATCTACTAACTCAGACCATATCAAACAACATAGACTCCTGGTGGGAAAATTATCGTAACTCGTAACATCTTTTAGGAAATTTTAATTCTCTCGGCGTTTGATGCATTGAAAAGTAAATTAATATATCTTTCTAATGATATATGATTTGTTGGATGATTCCTACGACATTGATACAAGTTTACTTATGAAGTTATCCCAAATTTATTGTTTGTGATAGCTTCAGAACTTGTTAAGTTATTGACTTGTTTTTGTCTTATTTTCCTTTTAATGTTTAATTAAAATTTTCTTACTTATGTATGCTAAAATACCACTAATACCAAAATTAATTATACCAAATGATTAATTATCAATTATGTATCTATGACCCTACTAAGTGTATAAAACATGTGTGAGGTATTACATAAGGTCCAGATCTCCTAATAATCCCCATAAGTAGGGTTAATATCCATGTAACCAAAGAACATGGTCCAAAATACTTTCTTACACTTAGCCCTGTGAGTCGGCCCAAAAGTCTAAGGTCACTCTTCTTAACCTGGTGACCTAAAATGGGTCAAAGGTTCAGAGTCTAACAAGGTTCACATTAGTAAGTTTGAAGATTCATATGGTTTTGATAATTGGAATGTTTCTATAACGTATGAGTGAACATAGACATAGTATGAACATGATTTTAATCATTTTAAAGATATATGGTTTGCTTAGATTCGATGTTCATAAGACCAGAATCACAATAATTCACTAAGATTTCACATAAAATCAATGGTTCAAAGCATGTAATAGGATTCGATGGTCCACATTAAAAGTCCAGTTTTAATCCTAGAGGAGGGTGAATAGGATTTAAAATTTCTTTTTGATTAACCCCTACTTAAATTCCAATTTAAATGTTATGATGATAATTGAAACTTTAATGCACTTAATGACGTAATTATAAATACAAGTGCAATGCAATGACATTTACAATTTGATCTTTCAATTAATTTAAGTTCCTAACTATTTGCAAACATAAAAGATTATATAAAAAATTCTAAACATACCATGTAAAGGAAAAAAAGAAGAGACAATTCACACACCACAAGTAAACACACAACACAAGGTTTATAGTGGTTCGACACTTGGGCCTACATCCACTTTCAAAGTCAGTATCGAGCTACTAAATTTTATTTAGATTGAAATGCAATTACAATCAAGGTTAAAATTCAAAACCTACTACTTGTAAAGGCAGGCTCTACTCCTAATGTCTCTGACAGGAACTATGTCAATTCGCGGTGTCTTCGGCGGGAATGGTCTATACCTGGTGTCTCTGGTGGGTATAGTCTACACCATATGTCTCAGGCGGGTGCTAAAGTCTACACTACCAATGTTGATGTATTGCTTGTTGCACAAGACGGTGGTTGCTCATTTGTTGAGTTAGTGTGCAATGGGTTCCACCAAGCTTCCAATAGTGTCTAGTTGCTTTTTGGAGCTTCTCACAAGGGTTTTCTTGGGAGTAAACCCTTCTCCTTGCTTCCCTCTTTTGATCTTCAAATAGAGAGTGTTGGGGAAGCACTTCCAAGGCTCTTGATCTTCAATGAATGCTCATCGATGAAGCCTTGTGGTTATTGGGAGGATTGAATGCCTTAACTTCTTAAAAAGATCTCTCTTGATGCTCTTGTTTGTTCAAGTGTGTTCTTGTTTTTAGAGAGCTTATTAGAGCCTCTCTTATACTTATAGGGGACGAGCTCAATCATGTACCCTTGATTTGACATCTTTCCCAACGGTCAAAAAATCGCAAGCGTTGACCTCTTTATTTTTTTTGAACTTCTGCGATATCAGATCGATCCGACATATCTGGATTGATCCGGTGTCTCAATCTGAGACACTCGAGGTTTGCCAGATGGATTCGGGACCCCTTCCGGATTAATCTGATGACCCTCGGATTGATTTGGAAAGTTGCGGATTGACCCGTTAAGTGCGAATTGATTCAACACCCCCCCGGATCAATCCGATTCCCTTATTTTCTGTCATTTTTGCTTCCGTTTGATTCTCAACCTCCATGGGTCTTATACCTAAGGCATGAGAATGGTCCATTGACCTTTGTAAGGCTCGTAAGGTCTCTTTAACCTATGTCTAGCATTATGCTTACCCTTATATACCTTCCTTGAACTTGATGAGGCTTGGATCTTCAATGCTTGGTCTTTGGCAACATGGGGAAAGATCCATCCTTGACTTCAAGTGCTTGGAGCATGTCTTCAATGGGACCCATGAACACTTGATGATTATGGACATGACTCACTTATGGAATATGCTCTTGCCATGCCTAATCTACTACTTTATGTATTTTACAATCTATGTAATTGACAATTTACATTAACACACATGGTTCATATGATCATATAAGGAACATGGAGCTCAATAGAATCAATGAGTTCAATGCAAATTTATAGAATTTTAGAAATTCAATTGATTTTTTAATGAATCTAAGTATAAAGATCAACCTAATATCACTTCCAGTGTTCCAAACAAAGGGAAAAACAAGATTGTCTATCAATTTAATCATTAATAGTATAGATCTTGAAGGATTCATAATTTCACACAAAATTTTAAAGGAATCACATGAGTAAAATCAATTTTCACATGATCTAAAAGATTCAATGAAGGAAATCAGTCCATACAATGTTTAAGAACAATAATCTTTCACAAAATAGGTGCCTCAATGAATGAAATCAATCCACTCAATGTTTAAGAACAATAATTTTTCACAAAATAGGTGTAGATTTAAAAATCAAACAAGATTCAATGGTTCAAAGCATGGGTCTACATAATTTTCAAAAGTTCCAAGAAGAAAAGAGTTATGCTAAACATAAAGAACATAAATATTTACTAAGCAAGCTAGAATTCATAGATGTAGCATGGTTTAATGACTTAGATACAGGGATTTCCAATAATCTCAAATGATTCAAGGATAACATCATAAAATCTGAAAATCAGAAGAGGAAAATACATCACATCATCCATAGTAAGCAAGATTACTTACGATCTCTCAAATTTCTTGCTTCTTATCAAAGCTTCTTCACTTCAATCTCTCACATCACCTCCCTCTGTAAAATTAGTGTAGGTCTAACCTCAAATGAATGAATCTAAATAGATCAAAGGAGAAAATCATATTTCTAGCAAAAATTTCCAATAATGGGTTAAACTTACTAAATTGGGGAATAATTTCTCATCATTCACCCCAAATATCCAAATTCTCTATTTTTCTTCCATTTTATGCTCTAAGTGATCTAATAGACCCAAATGAGGTCTTAGAGTGGTTATATTTCTTCATAAATGAGATCCCACATGTGGGGGGGTCAAATAAGAGAAAGCCACATCATTTCTAAATGTTTATATTTTGTTCTAGTTTTTTCCGTAGTTACTGATCAAATCTGTGATCGGTTACACTCGTGATTGGTCACAGATCTTGTGATCGAGTAGAGAAATTTCATAAATTGGTCACAAATCCACAAAAACTCCCATAATGGAAAACCCGACGACTGTGATCCATGTTTGTGATTAGTTAAGGGCCTTGTGATTGATTAGGGGAATTGTGATTTGTCAAGCATGTGATTGCTCATAGATGTTAAAATCTAAATTTTCAGGTCTTTTGCACTTTGGCTAATGTGGGTCCCACCAAACTATTTTGAAAGGTTTTATAGTTTCTTTTAACACATGTATAGGTCCTTAAAGCACCGAGGTTAATCATCTTGCTCAAAATACCATGGGTTTCACCTCCGACCACATGGTGTCAGGTTTGGGTCCCTAAACTTACTTGATTAAGGTGTGGCAGGGTGTGACATAGGCTCATTTAGCTAAATGAGCTGAATTAAAAGCTCATGCTCAACTGATAACGAAACGAGCCCGAGCCAAGCTAGCTTGGCTCATTGACAACCCTAGTTGCTCATATGCTACACTCACATGGGTGGCTTGAACATCCATTTTTGGAGGTACAAGTAGTGGTTGCTCTAAATAACTTATCAGAAGATAAGGCTATAGGGCCTGACAGATTCCCTATAAAATTCTTAAATAATGTTGGGATGCAGTAGGGAAGGATTCCATGGCTACTATGGTAGGGTTTCAAGAAAAATGATCAATGGTGTAACAGTCTAAGTAATCCGTTTATTTATCTCATCTCAAAGAAATGGGAGTTGAGTAAGGACTTTCTCCCTATTAGCATACTGAGGTGTTTATGCAAGCTTTTGTCTAAAGTTTTAGCTCTTATACTCAAAAAGGTATTTCCGAGGCTGATTTCGGAGTCGAAGAATGCCTTTGTATTTGGAATGAAGATCATGGACTACTTTTTGTTGGCTCACAAATGCATTGATGTGAGATTGAAATAAGGTAAGGGTGAGGCGGTGTGTAAGATTGATATGGAAAAAAGCCCATGACCATGTACATTGGTCTTATATGGAGTATGTTCTCTGGCATATAGGTTTTGGAAAAAGATGGAGGTATTGGATGAAGATCTGTGTGACATCCCCTTCTTTCTCTATTTTGATTAATGGATCTTCCTAAGGTTTCTTCCAGAGTAGCAGGGGTCTTAAGCAAGGGGATCTATAATCTCTTTATTTTTTTTATCATAGTTGTGGAGTTACTTAGTAGATTGGTTGGAAAAGCGGTCTTTATTGGAATGCTAGAAGGGTTCTTTGCTGGGAGGGATGGTCCTTTGTTTCCTTTTATTCAATTTGAAGACAACTCATTATTATTAGGAGTAGATCTAGAAGCATTCAGAAACTTGAGATGCATCCTTCTCATTTTAGAGGCAACTTTGGACTTGAATGTAAATATAAGTAAATCTAGGGTGATTCTAGTGGGCTAGGTTCCAAACATTGTAGTTCTCTCGGGCTATTCTGGGGTGCAGAGTGCAATCCCTTCATTTTTCTTATTTAGGCCCGTCTTTGGGCACTAAGGCCTCCTCAAGGAGGTTTGAAATCCAGTGATTGAAATGATGGAAAAGATGCTTGTGGGATGGAAAGTAAGGTATTAGTCCAAAGGGGAAAAATGATTCTTTTAAGAAGCATTCTATCAAGCTTGCCTATTTACTATCTATCATTATTTGGTGCCTCGACTTTAGTAGCTAATAAGTTAGAAAAGTTATAAAGGGAGTTCTTGTGGAATGATGCCAGAGAAGGAAAAAAGATCAATTGTGTAAGATGGGTAGATGTCAATACAGCTCACGATCAAGGTGGCTTGGGGATTCGGTCATTCTGGAGAATGAATGCTGCTTTATTGTGTCAGTGGCTGTAGAGATTTGGGAGAGATTGTGAGGCCATGTGGAGAAAGGTGATAGCCGCCAAGTATGGGGAAGAGGATAATGGGTGGGTCAGCCAAAAACCTCAAGGGGCAGTGGGGTGTGGTGTCTAGAAGGGGATCTATAATGGATAGGTTCACATTAGGATTAAACCATTGACATGGTTACCCAGGCTAGGATGGGTAGCCTGGGTAACCATCTTAGCCTTTTTTTTTTTTTTTTGGTTTTGGTAACCATCCTAGTTTGAGACTAGACCGACAATTATAAAAGTCATGTTGATGGTTTAATCCCAATGTGAGCCTATCCCAATCCGTTTCCACCATAATAGAAAGATTTTATAAAAAAAAAATGGAATAAATTATGGAAAGACAAAGAGAGAAAAATTAGGATAAATATTGAAGAAGGCATTAGATAAAAATATGGTAAAAAAATCAACAAACTCAACTTCACATTTTTAACTTTTGTTAATTTATTCACTACATGTCAACCACTGAAACTTGTTAAACATTAGGTCAACTTTAACAATCTAGAGAGGATCATGTGGGTTTTTATTCTTTTTATATCTCTCCATAACATACTCTATTATTTCTTAAATCCTATTTTTTCTCCTAATTCCTAAATTCTTTACCTTTGATATTATCTTTCCCTTTAATAAAATCACTTTCTTATTAAACTTGATGGCTCCAAACTTCCTAAAATCTCTCCATTTATTATCTTCACCCAAAACCCAAGCTCTCATCTCTTCACAACATCTCCTCCCTCTTCCCCAACATTTGTCCCTAAATAAATACTCTCAATATATCTTCATTTTTTTTTTTTTTTTTTTTCTCTCTTTGAATATCTCTCCTCCCTCACCCCTAAAGGCATATCCCCTAAATACTCTCATTTTATCTTTCATTTTTCTTAAAGTATCTTTTCCCTCTTCTATAAACATTGATCCCATTAAACTCTCATTATGTTGCTTAAAATGCATTACATGGAAGTTTGAAGCTTCCAAAAGAGGGTAATGCTAGATGGGGTGATTAACTGGGTGGTGAAAAATGTGTTGAAGGCACTTTTGGGTTGGTGGGACGGAATTTGTTCGTAATGGGGGAAGTGGATTATAAATAAATATTGAATGTGGTGATTGATATTTTACAATTACTAATAATTTGGTTTTGTTTCTAAGAAGTAAAAACTAAAATGACAAATAGATATTAGTTTAACTTTTTGCCCTTTTCTTTCATCTCTAATTTAAAAAAAAAGGAATGAGTGATTGACGATAGCAAGACAATTAAGGAAGCTAAAAAAAAATTAAAATGGTTTGAATTTGATTACGCAACAAAATTACCTCGTTGTGTATCTTTATTTTTATACGCATAGAATATTTTATGGTTTGATCTAGGTATTTTGTTTTCTTTTTCCCCACCAACAAGAATTAATGAATACCAAAAAAAAAAAAAACAATTAACTTTTCTAGATTGTTGGAGTAGAGCAGAGTTTTATTGATGAAGATAATGAATTATGCTCCCACTACATCCTTTCTCTCCACACTACTTGACGGGTTTGGAATCGATGATGACAGATTCTTGGTTCCCCTATCCCTACCCTCCCTCCCTCTGTGTGTATATGTGTGAGCACGTGTGTGTGTGTGTGTGTGTGTGTGTGTTCAGCTTTTTTTTTTTATTATAATTCTTCCCACTTGCTTATGATTGAAACTGACTAAAGTTTTTCTAAATTAGTGCCTTTGATTCACTGTTTACTTTTGACTCACTAGCTGACTTCTATTTATCTAACTTAAGTAGCCTTATTCAATAACTTTCTAAGCATCTCCTTGATTTTTTATTTTTTGATAAAGTCGAACACTTCCATTGTAAAGGTGTGCATTTGTGCACATACCCTTTTGATGGATCACTTCTTGGAGTGTTTAAGTTGGGGAAAAAATAAAAGAGTAAAACAACTGTGGAATTGTTTTTGACCAATCACTCTACCATTATGCTAAATTTTGTCAAATATTTATAAACTAACTTCAAAGACAACAATAGGGATTTTGATGATGATGATAATAATAATAACAAAAATCCACCTGCATATATGTCTGTTAGAGGCAAAGGTGTGTGGAAGTGTGGAAAAATATGTAGTTTTCCCACCATTTCTCACAAATTTGTTTGTCTATTACACAGTAAGAGATGAGAAAATTACTTAGCAAGACCACCTTGGGAAATGAAACTTTTCCATCTTTTTGCCAACACCCTTGCAAACCATTTTGTTAACTTCTCTTCCAAATGGAAGTAAAGTCAAAGGTAACTTTTCCGGAGGCACACTTTGTTGCCTTTTGCTTACCATTACACATGCATTGGCATAATAAAATTTAATTTTTCCATTTATGGGTAGTTACCTCTAAACAAGATTTTTTTTCCAATAATGTGTTTTCTTTTATTGTTTGGATAAGGCAATTGGAGTTAACATCATCTCTAGTATGAATGGACAAGTTCCACTTGGACCTTTGTTTGTGATGTGATATGATGTCTGCAAAGGGTGGATTAATAAATATGCATGTACTTATTCATCATGTATTTACTATAATACCAACCTTTGACCTATGTTGACCTATGTGTATTAACTCAAACACCCTTTGTCAAGCCACATTTCATGCTGTGATTGGCAATGGAGAGGTACTTGTCCATTTGTGAGAGATGATTCAAAATCAGGTATTTGATCTTGCCACTATATAATACATGGAAAAAGTGTTTACCAACCATCAAGATTTTGGCTCAAGTTGCATATCTTTCAATTTATTCATAATATCTTGGTTTTTTTTTTACCAAATAATAATAATATTAATATCTTGGTTTTAAGTTTTTGGGGGCTGCTACTTGCACCTCAAAAATTTCTAACCTCCCCTCATTTTTCCTCTTTTCTAATTTCACCTCACCTATATTAGAGCATACCTCTTGCATGACTCATAATACCCTTTTTATCTAAACCTATCCTACGCCACTGATAAAACCCAAACTCAACTCCCACACCTCCATTTATTATAACCTCCCCTCATCTCCCTCCAATACGTTGCTCTCCCTCTCTCTCACGAACACTCTCCCTCTTCCTCACCTTTCCTCTCCCCCTCCCTTAGCTGCTACATTCTCAAACACTCTCCCTCTCCCTCACATTTCCTCTGCAACCCTCTCCCTCTCTCTCCCTTTCTCCCTCACATTTCCTCTCAAATCTCCCTTACATTCCCACTTTTGTTGAAATATGGCTCGTACTTGAGATGGACGACAATGTAGAGTTATTGCTAGCGGGAGAGGAAGCTTGAGGAAACTTAAATTAATATTTAAGATATAACCTAATTAATAATATAAAAAAATCAATTTTTTTTTCAAAATTTTAAAAGTTTGTTTGGATACACCAGTTCGAGCATTACAAGGGGTGTTCGGATAGACTTTCCGAACAGGCCTTGTGGTGCTCGGAAAGTCCATCCGAACACTTCTTGTGCTGCTCGGACTGGTGTATCCGAACGTGGTACGAAAATAAATAAAAAAAAAGACAAAAATACCTACCTAGGGCTTCCTTCTCGCTTCAAATCACTTCTATGGTACTCCATTGCTTGTAATGGTAATAATTGGCAAATGAGGAGGGTTGGGAAGAAGTTGGAAGAAAGGAAGAAGATGAAGAAGTGTTGGAAAGAATGAGAAACGTAAGGAAAATTTTGGAGGGGGAGAATGACATGTGCTTAGAAATTTAGATTTTTGTTTTTTTTTAAATGTTAAAAAAATGCATAAAAGTCTATTCATATTGGGGTATTTTGAAAAATAAAAAATTAAAATTTTAAGTGAGGTGCAGTTAAAAAAATTTGTATGGTGTAAATAGCAGCTCCCAGGTTTTTTAATCTCTTTCACCATTGTCAGTCCATTTGACCCATCTTATGTTATTTTTAAATAACAATTTATCATGTAGTGTACGATGGAAATTTCATCACTTGTGCTTTCACGGGTTTGGACCATCTTTTGTTGGGCCTGATGTTGGTACCGTATGGTCATCGAGGTCAACATTCTTTTACTTTGGGTTGCAAGTCGGTTACACGGCAGGTATCATTCCCTCCTATTTCCGTCCTCACTTCCTTTGCCTTTCCCTTCCCTTTCCCTCCTTCCTTCCTCGCCTCTCTTTGTTGGTCTTCTGAATTCTTTTTCTTCTCTCGCTCTCTTGCTCTCTCGCTCTCTCGCTCGCGTTAGGGTTAGGTTTTTTCGGATCAACGGAAGAACCATCCATTGCGTCTCTGGTTCTCTTTGAACTTGTCAGCATCACTACTTTAATTTGGTTGATTCATGTCTAGTTTACTCAATTCTGGTTTTGAATTTGGTTGATTAACTAAATTGATTGAACGAAGAAGAAGAAACAGGATCAGTCGACAACTCGGAAAAGATGGCGACGGAAAGCTTAGCAGAATCAATTAATTTCGGGTCTCAGGACGATGATAATCGGAAGTCTTGAAGATTTCTTCTTCTTTTTTTTTTCTCTTTATTTCAATCATGGAAAATTCGATCGAGAAGGGATCTCCTCTTCCGCCTTTTCTTACTAAATGCTACGATATGGTCCAAGATACCACCACCGATTCGATTGTTTCATGGGGTCCTACTAATGAGAGCTTCATTATATGGGATATGACTGCATTTTCTCGCGACTTGCTTCCCAAATACTTCAAGCACAGCAATTTCTCAAGCTTTGTGAGGCAGCTTAATACATATGTGAGTCTTTCTAGCTCTCTTTAGGTTGTTGATTGTCGGTTTTGGATGCTCTGTGATGTTGTCACGCTGCGACGTCGATTCTTTTCTTGCAATAAGTAATACTCGATGATCATACAGTGGAAGGACTAGTATTACTCAAATATTGAAGGTTATAGTCTAAAATGCCCAAATCATTTTGAAACTGTCAATAATCTGAACAATCCAACAAGGTGAAGGTTGCATTGACTACTTCTTGATTAGATAACCGCTGTTTGAGGTTTTATACAGAGGAGTGCCAAAATTTATGAAGAACTTAACAGTTTGTAACACATTATGTTTTCTTTAGCTTCACTTCTACACAGACCATAAAATATCACTCATTTTATGAGGTGTTGTCTGAAACTTATTTAGTGTATACCACTAGACATTAAACCATGGCTGCTCTAAAATTTAAAGTTTCCTAGTGCTGAAATAAAATCCTTTACATCTGAATTAGGTGAACTTAATACACATCTAACATACCTCTCTCTCCCTTTCACATCCACACACCCACACATCCACATCTTCCCCGAAGATCGTTAAGTCTGAATTATTTACATCTTTATACTATTTAGACTAAAGCAAATGTGTTATTTTCTCTATTGTACATGTGTTCGTCCAGGCAACCACACATTGTGCCATGTCAAGTGGGGTGAGCTTCCAATCTTTTACATTTCTGCTTTAGTTTCTCCTCAATCCATACCTTTTGTTCAACCTTTTGTGTGACTTTTCTTTCGTCTAGAAGAGGAGGGATATTACTGTCCTACAAATTTGTCATTTAGGGTGTAACCATGGTTCAATATTTTCTTACAGTTTTCAAAATTTCCCTTCTTTCTAGGAGATTGAAATGAAAATCAAGGGAAATGGAAATTTGCCAAAATTTCCCCATTGTTTGGGGTGGAAAACTCAGGAGGATTGTAAATATTCCCTACTTCAACCCAAGTCAATTTTGGCCTTCCTCTTGTCATTTTAGCACCTTCAACCTGCATCGTCTCACTCTCCTTATCAGTGGCGCAGTTATTGGTCTTTGTTGCATATGACCAAACCATTTTAGTTGACCTTTTCCATATCTTATCACCTATTGGTGCTACACATAAGCTCCCATGAACGGATTCATTTCTAATTCTATCTATCCTTTACTGTCTTGCTACTCAATCCATCTCAACCACACTCATTCCATGTATGTGTTGTTTGTTGAATGCCCAACAATCTGCTCCATAAAGCATGGCTCGTCTTATAGCCGTCTTATAAAGTTTTCCCTTTAATTTTAATAGTATTCGTTTATCACACAACACTCTAGATACACCTCTCCACTTCAACTACCTCGCTCTAATTCTATGAGCAACATCCTTGTGCATGATTTTTCAAAATAAAAAATATATTCATGAAAGGGGTGTGAAATGGCCCAACAAATCAAAGAGGAAGCTACAAAAAGAACACTATACACAAAAAGAAGGTCCAAGGGGATCCTTAAGAACCACAAAAAAACCCCCTCTATATATCTCTAGCCCATTATAGATTTCCAATCCCTTAAAAGAGCCCCATTTCCAATATTCTCACACCCTTTTCATCTTAATGCCCAAAAAGCACCCTCTCCTTTGCTGTCTTATATATCATGTATGAAGGTTTTGAATAATTTTTAAAAGCCAAATTGTTACGTTCCAAACACAAAGGTCAACACTCTGCTGCTGGCACCAATCTTCTGATCTTCTTTTCCTTTGCATCAAGGGATGTTATCCTCCATCCATAAAGAAGTTTTTCCAGGTCTGGTGGGGAAGCCCATGTCATTCCCTAGTTCTTTATGACACTTAACCACGCTTCTCAAGCATAAGGACAGTGAATCAGAGGTGAGAGATGGACTCCCCACTATTATGTGAGGAAAAAAAACCCTTCAAAAACCAATGCTGTCTGCTAATAGTTATGCAATAAAATACCTCAAAATTCTTGGGTGTTTTAATGTGTTTCAAATATTTCCTTAGGTGTCTAAATAGCAAATTATTGTTACTATGTCGTTCAAAAGTGTGTCCTAACTTTGACACAACTATAATTTTATGCTTACTAGGTCGTTGTAAGATCTTTCTATTAAGAAGACCAAATTTTAACACTCCATTGACGAACATTCTAGTAAATTGTGTCCATACCATTATATGCAATTCTTACTGTTCGATTAATAATCTGCAAATAAGGTTGCTGTTCTTGTTTGGGACCTAAAGCCCTTTGAATTGGGTGCCATAGTCTTACATGGTGTGATTTCGAGATCTTGAAGACCTAAGAATAATGAAGGAACTCATTCTTAAGGTCCAAAGAGGGATTTTTTTTTTTTTTGATGAATAACAAAGAATTATATTAATGAGAGAAAAGAAAGAGAGAACAAACAAGAAGCAAACAAGAATACAAAAGCATCCAAAGCGGGTTACAAACTACATCACCACGGTGGTATCGAGTCTCCTTCAAAACAAGAACTTTGCCCAACACTCCATTTAGCAATCCTATCGGCTAAAGAGTTTTGAACCTGGGGAACATGAACGAGCTCGACATCCAGGGAGTTAATTAGGGACTTGATTCCCGCTAAGAAATGATGGAACCTCCACGAGCCACATTTCATCCCCCTTCCCCAAGAAATAACCGTCAAAGAATCTCCCTCTAGGATACACCCCAATATCCCTTTGCTCTTTGCAAGCTTTAAACCTTCCAATAAACCCATAGTCTCCGCTTGTATAGCATCACACACCCCAATAGGGCCCCCTTTAGCCCCTATAATATTTCCTTGGGAATCATGCATGACACACCCATACACTGCCTGCCCCGGATTGCCAAAAGAAGCACCATCAAAGTTTACTTTGCATCTCCCAATATCAGGGGGAATCCACCTTTGCACAACATTCCGATCATTCCTAGAATAAGCAGAAATACATGCCACCTAGTCTCGAACGATGTCATTCAAGGAGCATGATTGGAACTCTTTCTTTCACCACAATCCAAGAACTGATCTCACAAACGATAGCGCCAATGACAAATTGACATCCCACACAGTCCTAAATTTATCTTAAAATTTTTTCCTATTCCGCTCATTCCAAATACCCCATACGACACTAGGAAGGATAACTTTAAGAAATATTTTTCCCCGCTCACCTTTAGCTCTTCTACCCCACATTCGGAACAAACTATCCATAGACTCAGGCATCACAAAGTATAGATTGAGCCCATCTTTAAAAAAGTTCTACACTTTGGAGGTGAAGCTATAGTGAATGAATATGTGATTCCCAGATTCCGCATCCATCCTAGACAAAGAGAGGGGGATATACACAAGAAAGGTCTTCGTTTCTGTAGCACATCTATTGTGTTTTGCTTGCCAAGGAACACAATCCAAGAGAAAGCCTTAACCTGATGAGGGGCAACAGACTTCCGAATACCATCTGAGGGGATGAAACAAGACTCAACATTACTTTCCAACAAGAGGGAGAAAAAGGAACGGGTTGAAAAAACACCATTAGGCGAAGGGATCCACACACGTGAATCACTCTCATCCCTATCCAAGAAAACCAGCCGAAGAGATTCCATAAGATTACCAACAATAGGGACTTCCCACTCATGAAGGTCCCTAATGAAAGGGATATTCAACTCAAACCCATTAGGTCCTTGAGAAATGACCTCAGTAACTTTAGCCTCCTTATAAGTAGCTATGTGAAAAATACGAGGAGAAGCTAAAGCAATAGTAGTATCCCCCCAGCATTAGTCTTTCCAAAAACGAAATTTTCCCCATTCCCAAGAAGAAAGCGGGTATTGGGATAGAATAGGTGACTTACCTGGATAATATATTGTCAACAAATAGAATGGTGTTGAGGAAGATTCTGATTGCAGTCCCACCCATTGCCATCTTGCCCATATCTACTCAAGATGATGGAATGCCACAGACTCCCCTGATCCACTGTAAATCTCCACAACCATTTGCTCAGTAAGGCCACATTTCTCTCCCTTAAACATCCCAAGCCAAGACCCCCTTGCTTCTTATCCTTCTCCACCACCTCCTGTTTCACCAATGATCTTTCTTCTGCCTCCTTCCTTCCCATAAGAAGTCTCGTTGATATTTTTTAATCACATGGATAACTTTACTCGGCATTTTATAGAAAGACATGTAATACACCGGAATGTTTAACAGAGCTGTTTTGATTAAAGTGATGCGCCCACCCAACGAAATATATGATCTTTTCCAGCAAGCTAACTTCTTAGCAATCTTTTCCACCACTAGGTCCCAAAATGCCAGAGTCCTCGGGTTCCCCCCAGAGGCATGCCTAAGTATGTAATTGGTCAACTGCCCACCAAACAGTCCAAAATAGAAGCATAAGATGTGAGATAGCTCTCCTCTACATCAATACCCAACACACTAATCTTGAACAAGTTCACCTTCAGACCAGAGATAGTTTGGAAGATTTTCATACAAAGGTCTGCTCTTTTGATATTTTCCAGATCCGCCTTCAGAAACAAAATTGAATCGTCTGCAAACTGAAGATGGGACACCATAAATCCTATTTTCACCAATAACAAAGCCATCCAACAGACTGACTTCTACTTTTCTCATAATGGCTCTGAGATCATCTGCGACCAAAGTAAATAGAAAAAGCGAGAGGGGATCTCCTTGATGAAGGCCCCTTGTAGCTTTAAAGATACCTTTGGAAGTTCCATTAATCATAATCGAGAAGAAGGGATCCATTACACAACCATTCATCCAACCAATCCATCTATCACCAAAGCCTTTTTTCCGAAGAACCCAAAAGAGGAAGTCTCAATCCACCCTGTCATATGTCTTTTCCATGTCCACCTTGCAAACCACCCATTTATTTCTGCTTCTCCTCATTGTATATACGCATTCATTAGCAATTAAGATACTGTCCAGAATTTGTCTTCCCTGAATAAACACACTCTGAGTCGAGGACACTACCTTTCCCATAACCAACCTTAACCTACCAGCCAGAACCTTTGAGATGACTTTGTATAAACTAGTTACTAGACTGATTGGCCTAAAATCTCCCATATTTCTAGCCCCCTCAATTTTGGGAATTAGGACAATGAAGGTGGACTCATAGTCGTGTTCAGGATCCTCCTTTCAAAAAATTCAAGAAACACCAACATAAGATCGTCTTTGATAATATCCCAACACACTTGATAAAAATGCATGGAGAACCCATCCAGACCCGGCGCCTTAGCCCGATCCATGTCGAAAATAGCATTTTTGACTTCCTCCTCCGTGAAAGGCCTTTCAAGATCATCTACAAGGTTAGTTTGGAGACCACCATCAAATAGATTTTCCATATACGGCCTCTCCCCCCTATCTTTTTAGTACAAATTCTCAAAATAGGAAGTAATTTCATTGGAAATATCTTCAAAGTTCAAAATTTCCTCCCCTTCAACCATGAGGCTAGAGATCTGATTTTTTATGCTTCCTTCCATTGACAATTTTATGGAAGAAGCTGGTGTTCCCATCCCCTTCCTTGAGTCACTTGTTTTTTGCCTTTTGGTACCAAAATATTTCCTCCACTTTAATGTTTCTTTCAATGGAACATAGGATGTCCTTTATTCTGACGCCCAAATCAACCGACCTTCCACCATCCTCCACCATTTTATCAATTTCCTTTAACTCCATACACAACTTTTCTTTAGTTACCCTTAGGTTGCCAAAAGTTGATTTGTTCCAATCCCGTAGCTTGTCTTTCACAAAACCAAGCTTTTGCATGAACCTATATCCCCCCTGGCCCTCCGTAGTGCACTCGTTCCACCACATGTTGATCAAATCCTTAAATTCTGGATGGGTCGACCACATATTCTAAAATCTAAAGGGCTTTGGGCCATAACTGTGGACCCCTGTTTGCAACACCACCGGCCAATAGTCCGAAGTAAGTTTGGTTCTCACCTCTTGGAAGTAGAGCGGGTACAAATCCTCCTAGCCTCCCGACACCAAGAACCAGTCCAACTGGCGTAAAGTTGGGTTATCTTGCCCAGTGGTCCATGTATATTTAGCATTTCCCAACGGAATATCCCTGAGGTCCCCATTTCTGACAAACTCTTCAAAATCTCTCATACTACGAGTAATCCTTCCCCAGGGTCTCTTTTCGTTGACAAAACGGATCACATTAAAATCACCCACCATCTAGGGCCCCGATCACCTATCCTTAATCTCGTTAAGCTCATTCCAAAACTCATCTCTATTAGAAGTAGATGGAGGACCATACACCCCTGTGAATAACCACACATGACCAGAGATGAGATCCTTAAGGGACAAGGAAATCGAGAATCTTTCAATCCATTCTTCAAAGTGGCATACACTAGAAGGGTTCCAGGCACATAAGATACCACCCACTGTGCCCACTGCAGGGACCACACACCACTTAGATAACAGAGGCCCCAAAATCCACTTTGCAAGCCACCTTGACATTTCCTCTTTCTTGGTCTCTTGAATAACCAATACATCAGGGTTGCAGCTCCTTATAACCTCCTTCACCAATCTTCTTTTCTCCACACCACCTAGCCCACGGACGTTCCAATATAGCACAATCATCTTGAAACCTTGCTAGAACCCAATCTACCTTTCCTTTTCATCTCGCCGCCTGTGTCATTCTTCATGTCCCATTCCAGTTTTTTCAACTCCCTTTGTCCACGGTCTGTTCTGTTGGGTTTGTCCTTATTATCAGACATCTTGAGATATTTGGACAACTTGACTGCGTTACCATCCCCATCACTAATAGTTAGACCCATTCTCCTAATAAAAACATCCACCTCCTCCTCACCACAATTCACTTCCTCAATCACTACAGCTGCATCCTGACCAATCCCCCTATTCAGCGGGCATTCCATCACCTTTGTAGAAGTAGCATAGTGGTCGATGAGAGGATCTGCAAGACAGGGAAAATTGGCAAGAATAAAGTTAAGAATAGAATGGCTAACAAGGTTCAGGTTACCTAGCTGAACGGAATAACATGATGTTTGGCTCAGAGTAGCTCCCTCCTCTGTATTATGACATTTCTCCAATAGCTCTCCCACGGTAGCCTCACCACCCGAGGTATTTGAATACTCCACTAGTCTTCTAAATCCATCTTGGAATATCTCCACTGCTTCTTCCTAGTGTCCACTCCCTACTTCCTCATCCTGTGACATGTATTCGTCATCCGAATTGTGGTCTGCCTGTTCCCCCCCCTTTAACTAAACCTAGGCCCTGAACACTGTTGGGTGTCGAGAAAACAACCTCCCTTTCGCTAGGCATCATATCGTCATCAACAACAACAACAACAACAACAAACAGCCTTATCCCAACTATTTGGGGTCGGCTACATGAATCCTGTTACGCCATT
>JAOXJP010252804.1:0-21802 GCA_025762735.1 Platanus orientalis | reverse complement strand
GTCTGAGGTAAGTACTCCACCCATTTTATTTTTCAAAGTTTAGAACACTTAATAGTGCTGCTATTGACCCCAAAAAACTCCATTGAAAGCCCCTCATCTCCCCTTTTGATATTTTTTCTGACCAATTAAGGGTACAGAGGCCATGACTCTCTCCATAGAGAGAGTTAATGTCTCAAATTTCTATGGTGGGTCACTGACATAGGAACCTACTTAGCCACCAATTTTCACATGAATTGGATTTGATTTGACCCCCGAAGTAGCCTCCACTTGCTCACTGATTTGAAGTGTTTCTGCACTTCATAGTTTGGGTCAAGTGGGGTGTCCGAATTTTAATTTACTTTGTATTTCTTGTTTTTATTTGATACTTTTTTTATTTATTAGATAACTGATTTATATGATTTATTTAATTTTTGTGTTCCATTTTATTTCAGTTTTGCTATTTTACTAGAATTGTCTTTGAATGCTTTTTCTGTTGTTCCTATTTTGTACTAAATTTAGTCATCCAACTTGTTTGTTCAATAACTCCTTATGGGCTTGCTGTTTTGATCTAATTTTCTTACAATAGTCTTATAATAATGTTAAGACATTCCCTGTAAAATTGGAGCCTAACCCCATGTATATAACTCTGAGAATGGTCCCCACAACCCTCGGATTTCATAGAGGTTTGTTCAAAATTGCACATAACCCACCCCTTTTGGAAATTCCAAAAAGGGGTCTATCCTTGGCCAATGGGTATGAAAATTTTCAGAGACATACGTGAGGTCCTAACCTATCTCTCCATAAAATGTGAGACTCATTGGACCTCAGGAGGTGGCCCAAAAACCCAAAAAAATAGGCTGTTGGTTTCTGACTCAGAATCAGTACGCCTGAATTCCAAATAAGCCCGAATTCCAACTAAGTTAGAATTCAGGCGTACTTAAAAATCAGGCATATACCTATTTCAGGTGTACTATGAAATTATGCTCATTATATCTTGTTGGAAAGATATCTCTCTTAGCTTTCCAAAGAGACCGACTACGCTCAATTCCGAGTTGTGTGGAGAGAGATATGTATGTTTTAGTGCAGACTGTCCAACATACGCCTGAATTCCAACTAAGTTAGAATTCATGCATACTTAAAGATCAGGCGTATACTTATTTCAGGTGTAATATAACATTATGATAATTATACCTTGTTGGAAATATCTCTCTCTTAGCTTTCCAAAGAGACTGGCCACGCTCAATTCTGAGTTGTGTGGAGAAAGATATGTACGTTTAAGTGTAGACTGTTCAGCATACGCCTGAATTCCAACTAAGTTAGAGTTCAGGCGTACCAAAGATTAGGCGTACTGACAAAAAACTACCTTATAACTCTCCTACTTTTATACATTGCTTAATAAAAATAAAATAAATTTTTAGGTCAGAGGAGCCACCCTAAAAAGGTGGGTAGTTAGGGTGCCTAACACCTTCCCTAATTGCAACCAAACAATTTACCTAGATCCTTGTAAACCAGACCAAAAGATGGTCAAACCCCTAGGCCCAAGTGCTTAGTTTGGGCCTCAAAAATCCTGAACCCTCCCCTCCCCTGGAAAGGAGGCAAACGTCTAACCCCGTCTGTAAAAACCCGAGTTGGTGGCGACTCCAAACAACCCCGAAGTGGGTCGCGGATCCTTTCTGCGATGTCCAAAAGAAACATAACCATAAAGTAATATCCATTTAACAATTGTAGCAGAAAATATCATCATGCATTCTAAACTACACAACAGAAAGTATAACTAACATCTATACCAAACTACATTCTTCAAAATAAGCAACATCATCATATGAGGCCTCCAAATAGGCCAATAACAAAACAGTCTCCAATGAAACCACAAATGTCTCATATAAGTCATAACTCCATAACCCCTATGTCATACATAAAGTGTGCTAGAAATAAAATGAACAGAAAGAAAGTAGATAAAATGATCATCTCATCCCACGAACCATCTCACAAAACTGAACCTGCCAAGGATCTTGTGCTATAAAGCGCCATCTAAAAGGGTGTTAAAAAATAGGGGTAAGCTATAAAGCCTGTGAGAGAACATACATAATGTCCCACAGAATAAATCGAAGGTCACGAGTATGGAACGATACCAAATCAAAATAGATGGATATATAAAAGAGTCAAACTAAGTACAACACTGATCAAAATCTAATATAGGTGCAAAAGTAATATGCCAAATCAACAAGAGTCTATAACTGAAATCAATAAAGTGTGGCTCGTAAAGAAAGTGCAACATGTAATGTAAATGTTAGCTTAAAAAATACTCATAAATAAATAAGCTTTGACACTTCTCAAATAAGCTGCCTTAGCTAATAGATATCAAAACTGGTGCATGCTCATGGAAGCCTAATGTCACTCTTAACTCAAGTAACCCACGAAGGGTTTCCAACAAAACACACATCGGATCAAAACAACTCAATCCATGTAAGGTTTCTAAACCAAATCTAGTTAAAATACCTTGTAATAAATCCAACGGAGTAGCCCATTTAGGGCCTTTAACAAAACTGAAATCATATAACCCATGTAGGGTCTTTAACAAAATAGAAATCTCAAACATAACTGGTGGACATCTAGTGCCGTCTTCACCTATTAATGTGACCTGATGATTGGGTACCTGAAATAAGTCATAATATCGTCCTCACCTACGGATGTGACCTGATGGTTGGGTACCTGAAATGGGTCATAAAACCATCTTCACCTATTAATGTGACTCAGTGATTGGGTACCTGAAATGGGTCATAAGACCGTCTTCACCTATGAATGTAACCCGGTGATTGGGTACTTGAAATGGGTTATAAGACCATCTTCACCTGTTAATGTGACCTAGTGATTGGGTACCTGAAATGGGTTATAAGACCATCTTCACCTATTAATGTGACCCGGTGATTGGGTACCTGAACAAATCCCAAAATATCAGAACGGTGCTTAAAATCCATATAATATAGAGAGTAATAAATACAACAAAAAAAGGTCCATGTAACAAAATCCATTGTAAAACGATGTAAAACTCATGTTTAAAACCAAATGGAAAACCATAGCTCAAACTCTCACCAAAACCCAATGATCGGAATTCCTTTTCAAACTCTCCAAACCAATAATAGCATAAAAGTCCCAACTAAGTCATGTGGATGCAATGATACTAATGTGGAGCTCATCAAATCAAGTGTCAGTAGATATTATCAAGCGGGGAACATAATAATGGTATCAATGAGAATATAGCATATGAGATAGCATAAGAAACAAAACTTGGAGCCAATTAAAATAAAGATTACCAACTAGCAATGATGATAGGAAAAAGAATCCTAACTATGGGAAAATCAATACAACATTAAGCATATGAGGTAGATATCATTTTCCCCTTTTTAATTTCACAAGGATTCAACCTTCTTACATTTAATTATAAAGAGAAGCTTAAGATTTTAATGAATTCATGATAATAGTTAAAGTATGAGAATTAAATCTCAACTAATACATAACAAATTGGAGTAGATTACATTTCCAAGTAGAATCCAAAATTTTATGTAATCAAGCTCCCTACCCAGGTATAATGGAAATAAATCATTTTATGGAATAGTTGAAATCATCAAACTCACAAAGATTTAGCAAGAAGTAATGAAAATCTATCATCTCACCTAAAATGGCAACCACAAATGGAAGAAAGTGCAGAAAAATAGAAGGGATAGACTAATCAACTTGAGAACTCACTAATCATTTATAGATTTAGTTCTTGGATGAAGGAAAACTTATCAAACTTCCACCACAAGGCAACCAAAATGAAGAGAAACTGAAATCTCATCCAAAGTGAGGATTTTCAATTAATAAAATGACAAGAATTCAAAAGAGTAGTGTATCAGGTGTAAAAACTCACAAAAATCTCATAGACCTAGTGATAAAGTGGTGTGAACTCACCAAAACTTCATAAATTAACAATCAAGTGATGAAGAAGTCAAACACCAACCAAATAGATGAATAACCATGAAGAAATAGTAGGAAAAATAAAGGAGTAGCACAACATGTTTTGAACACACATAAACTCATAGATCTATAAATCAAGTGATGAAATCATGCAAAACTTCAAAGATTTCACCATCAAGTGATATAGAAATCAAAATACTAATCAAAACAATGAATAATAATGAAGAAATTAGTAGGAGAACCAAGGAGTAGCACATCATGCATATGAATTCACAATCTCATAGATCTTCAAATCAAGTGATGTGAACTCACCAAAACTTCATAGATTAACAATCGAGTGATGAAAAAACTAAAATACAAATCATATTGAAGAATATCCATGAAGAAAATGGTGGAAAATCAAAGGGAGTAGCACATAATGTATGAACACTCACTATCTTAGTCTTCCTCTTGATCAAGCTCTAAAATCCATAGCCACTTCATTCATTTTTTCCTTATTCTATGTAAAATAAAGTAAATCTAATATAAATAAATTAGAATTAGAAGATTTAAGAAGAAAACTACTCATTTTAACAAGATTTTCAAAGTTGGGAGTGGAACTAACCCAATTTGGAGAAGAACTCCCACACTTAACTCACAAATCCTCTAAACCTCTCTAAATCTTTTCTTTTTGATGTAAATGAGGCTATTAGGGTTTCTATATCATATTTCTAGGTTTTTGGGTCAAGTTGGGAGGGAAAATCGATTTGGGTTAAAAAAATATAAATTGGGTCATTTCGGATTGATCCAGAGGGTATTAGAATAATCCTCCTAATAGTTGGATCAATCCACGTGGGTGCCGAATCAATCCAACATGTTTCTAGAATTTTTTTGTAAAATTCTACTGGTCGAAATCAATTCAGATAGTGACAGATGGATCCGCTAAGTGCAGATCCATCTGGATGCCTTTTTATAGGTTTGACCCATTTGTACTAGAATAGTCATAACTTTCTATATAAAACTCTTTTTTGTGAACCATTTGTTGGGTTGAAAAATAGACTTCAAGATATTTCCATGAATATATGGGTTGAACCCTAATTCACTTGGGATTGGTATCAGTGGGTCTGGGAAGTTACCACAAATCTGTGGACCTATCAACATAGACACCTTGTGGGAGAATTGACATAACTTCTTCTAGGAAACTCAAAATTACACACCATTTGATGTCTTTAAAAATAGACTCATAGATATTTTTAAATTTGTATATTTTTTTTCTAATTTGTATGTTGGTACAGGTTTTCCTACAAAGTTACCTTAAATACGCACTTAGAACGACTTTAAGATTTGACAAGTTTAAGGTCGGACTTGGGTTCTACACTTCAAGCTTGATCTAAAGGGTTCCTAAACCACTCTAAGGTCTATATAAATATGTGAAATTATAATTTTGCCCTTACATGCATCAAATTACCTTTTTTACCCTTTCAGTGTACTGTGGGATGTTATAGAAGTTGGAATGCATGCAGAGGAGTTATAGAGTGTAACTGAAAAACTAGAGGTGAAATTTCAACAAGGTGAAGTCAAGACCATAAATGAAGATATTAGTGTGGAAGAGACTAAAGAGACTAGTAGTGATCGGTTTGATGAACTAGAAGAGTCCATAGATGAGTGCCTTTTTACTGTCCCAGCTTGTGACTAGTTATCTAACGATATTTTAGCTCTAGTTCAAAGCAAGATTCAGACTCTCATTGTAGACACTTCAGTTTAAGAGGCTATTGAGAGTCTATAGATTGATGCCCTGATTTCTAACAAGTCATCTTATGAGGTTCGAGATCTAGTACATGACGAGATCTAGTCCATTTTGATAGACACACTAGCCTAAGATTTTGTGATGTTTCTAGACATTGTTGAGCCAGTTCATGTTCAGCCAGTAGTTGAAGAGGCTAAGTTCCCACTAAGGAAGAGGTAAAGGTTATTCAAATGGATACACCAATTCTTTCATGATTATCTGACTTTGTCATAGTTATGTATAAGGTGGCTAAGGACAAGTATTATAAAGTTTTTCCACTACCAACTACTTATCAGGGGGCATATGAGCTATATTATGAGGTCTTTCCCATATCAGATGTTCACAAAACGGCATGATTTCATCATAATCTGATTGTGGGATGATTTGGTATTTAGCTATGTGGTTCAAGCTTCCCATAATTGTTGAAACTTGAGGTTGAGTTTTGTTTTTAACAAGGGGGATTTAATGCAGATATTAGGGGACACGTGGGGCCCACATGGGTCATGGTGGGGTCCACACATGAGGAGACACATGGAGAAACATCTTTATGATGTATGATGGAGTCTTTAAAGAGTTAGTTTACTGTTCTGGTTAATAGTCTATGAATTATTAGAGTCTAGGACATGGAGGTCATTTTAAATTTTATTTTTGGGTATTTGTGTAATAAAGCATTATTGCCAATGAGTTAGTAATTTTAGAGAGTCAACAAGTCAAAATGGGGCCCTCTAAGAGTGTTAGACAAAATCTTCTAGTAGAACTTGATTTGCTATTTTTTGTTTTTAGAGAGTGAAATTTTTAGTAGTTTTGACTTTAGAAAAGTCTTAGGTAGCAAGTGAACTAGTAGTTTAGGAGTTTCTAAGCTGGTTTCTTGCTATTTTCATGAGTGTGTGAGCCTATTATAGGCTGCATGTTTTTGTACTTCATATGTTGAATTAATAAATATTTTGGTTGGTTTCTTGCTCTCCATATGTGAAACTCCTCTTCTTTAAGTCCTTAGTGCCTAGGGCTTGGCTTGGTTGGAGATATATTTCACAGTTGCAAATTGGTGATTTCTCATAGATACATTCTTTCTTCTTCTTCTTTCTTCCCTTTACTGGTTTACTGATTTTTCTCTATTCAAGAATTCGAGAATCATTCAAGAACCATCTCCTCAATTGTTTGTTGAACACCTTTTGATGCCCAAACCTGGAAATCAAATTTTCCCATTGTTCCCTATTGTTTCATTGATTCCATGACTAGAAAACCCCATATAGCCAGCCTTTCCAAGAGTGGTGCATCAGAGACATATCCAAAATAAGTCTGCCATCAAAATCCCTAATCACCACTCCCATGCCAGCTTTGAAGTTTGAGTGATGAAAGGCCCCATCAAAATTTATCTTGCAAAGACTCCAAAAAGTGAGACTTTTGATCATCTCATCCAGCATTTAGAAGAAACCAAGATAGCATTAAGACATTTAAAAGGGAAGTAAAAACCTTCGATAGAACAAATTAACTAATTTTCTCCATCCTCTTGAGAGAAAAAAAGCCATTTCTTTGGTTGAGGGATCTCTTTTTCGCATTCTAAGCCTTTGTCTCTCTTCGTGACTTTTTTGACATCCATTACTTTTCTCTTGATTTCCATCTTCTATTAATTCCTATTATGAATTATTAAATTGCTACTCTTAGGTTTTCTCCCAATAGGCATCTTGTAATGTCCCACGTTGCACTTAAAGGGAAAAATTGTAATTTTACTCTTATAAGGGTAAAATTGTTATTTTACATGTTTAGACAGACCATAGAGTGGTTTAGGGACACTTTGGACCGAGTTAGAAGTATAAAACCCAAGTTAGATCACGAACGTGTCAAATTTGAAAGTTGCCCTAAGTGTGTTAGGGTAACTTCACGGATAAGCCTATATCAATTTCAAATGAATTATGGTGCAAGCCATATATCATTGGAAAGCTCTAGGAGTCTACTTTGAAATGCTTCAAATGGTTCATGAAACAGAGTTTTCTAGAAAAAATTATGATAATTCTCTCACAAGGTGTCTACGTTGACAAGCCTATAGATTTTTTTTTTTTTGATAAATATAGGCCTATAAATTTAGGGTGACTTCTTGGGGACACCTATACTAATCTTGAAAGAATTGGTCTGCAAGCCATACACCATTAAAAATATATGGAAGCCTAGTTTCCAATGCAACAAATGGGCACAAATCCATATTTTCTAGAGAAACTTATGAGAGATTTAATGCAAAGGGATAAAACTGAGAAAACCTGTCCAGCTCGAGTCTTCACTTACCAGCTCGAGCCATACTTAGTGGATTGATCTGGGATCTAGTCGATACTTCTGTGGTTGCAAAAAGGTGCACAAAAAATGTGTTGAATTGATCCGGAACAATCCAAATTATGTTTTTTAGGAAAAATCAATTTTACTTCATTTTGAGGAGTTTAGAACCCCCAACTCAACCTAAAACCCTAAAAATATGTTAAAAAAAACCTAATGACCTCATTTACATCAAAAGATAAAGAGTTAGAGAGATTTGGGAGTTTGGGATAGGAAGGAGTTCTTTTCCAAATTAGCTAAATTTCACTCCCAACCATGAAAATCTAGCTAGGTTAGCTTATTTTTTTCCTAGATCTTCCTAGTTTCATTTGTAATACCCTGCATATGTTCACATGTATTTTGCACATGTGTCATACTGTACATACACCATATATATATGTTCCGCATACACTTAAAACTGTTTAGATTCACATATACTGTTCTATAAATTGGCATCACTTTAGAATGACACCAAATGAAAAAAGTTAAAGGCAATTTACTGAGCAAGGGAAAAGAAGACAAAAAAAAAAGAAAAAAAGTTAAGGACATGACAACTTTTGAAACTATCCTAGACAGTCAGGATAATTTTATAAATAAATTTGTATCAATCCCATATGAATCACCATATATATCATATATCATTGGAAATATCTATGAGTCTACTTTCCAATGCCATAAATGATGAGTGGATTAAAGTTTCCTAAAAGAAGTTATGACAATTTTTTCACTAGGTGTCTATATCATATGGTATGGTTCGAGTCAGTAGATTTTGAGGTAACTTTAAAAATACATCAATACAAATGTAGGATGAATTAGTGAGCAAACTTTATGACATTAGAAAGGTCTTAAAGTCTAGTTTCCAAAGAAAAAAAGGGCGAGTGAATCCAAGTTTTGTAGAGAAAGTTATGGTCATTTTTCCCATCAAGCGTTTGTGTTGAAAAAGTTTTGGGCAAGATGATGTCATAAAAGCATAAAATTCTATACAATCACAAAAATTATGATTTTGTAAGATTTTAAGGACTTTTTCACCAAAGACTTACCTAAACATGAAATTGAAGATTGAGGTTGCTATTTAGACCTATAAAAACATAGAAACTCATAAGAGAGAAGATCTTTTGAAGAAATTTTGCAAGAATAGGTATTTTGAAGAGAAAAACTAGGTTTTGTAAGAGATTTTGAGATTTTTGAAGAACTTGAAGCTTAGAAATGAATTTGTAAGTAAAAAGGTAAGAATACGTGTAAACTATTGTTTTATTTTGATTTCATAGGTTCCTAGATCATTATCAATCTCGTTTTGCAAAAGGTTTTGATTGTTTTGTTCCATATTTGAATTGTTTTAAGTTTTTAAAAGTATGTTTTGTAAATGAAAAATTGTTTTTTAAGAACATAGCTAAACTATTATTTTGAATTCATTCTTTAGGTTCCTAGAACTCAATTGATTCTGTTTTGCAAAGGTTTTAATCATTTTATAGCTGGATTTGAATCGTTCTTCAAGGATTTTGGTTTTGCTTAAAGTTCTAAAATAGGGTTTTGAAAGAGATAAAATAGTTTTATAAGAACATGATTTAAAAGTGAATTGTCTTCAATTTTATATGATTTTAAAGAGTTAAATCATTGGTTTTGAATACGATTTTGAATTATTAATACATGTAGAACTATGTTTTTAATGAAAAATCAATATGCTAATTTTTATATACTACTGTTAACTATTCTCAAGAGTACTGTTTTGCATAAATTTGATATGCTTTGATTATATGTTCTATAGATTGTGCCTAGTTGGATCAAACATGTTCTTATATGTTATTTTGAATTATTGAATATAAAAAATTGTTATATGTTGTTTCTATGGACTATGTGATTTGATTGAAACTATAAGAGAATGATATGTACTATTAGAAAACCACCTTTCCCATCAATGAGAAATTACTGATGGAACCCTTCTCACCTGGGTATAATCGGTGTGAATTAGACCCTTCTCACCTAGGGTTAAATGGTGCAAACTAGATCATTTTCACCGGGGTTTAAATGGTGCAAACTAGACCCTTCTCATCGGGGTTTAAATGGTGCAAACTGTTATATGTTCTCATTTGGTAGCAGATATATATTTTGTTCTGTATTGTATTCGCTATGATATGAAATATGATCTGATCCGTTCCATTCCGTTCTATAAATATAAAGGTATATGTTATCATTGATTTCTATTTTGTACATGAAATTATAATTTTATTAAATGTTTAGTAATGTATAGGATTAATTTATGAACTGTTATGCATATTGAATTGTGAATAAAAAAGTATCTATTTAGTTACTGAAATCGTGCTAAGATTTGATCCACTATTTCCTTAGTTTACTATTTTCTTGCCAAATATGTCAAACTTACCCCAATTTGACACCACAGATGATGAGGAGATTACATAATAGTAGTTCCAGATAGAGTGAACTAGTGATTGAACACTTGTTTTTTTTTTTTCAGTTATTTGGATTAAAGACTATTTATTTCAGTTCAGTTATTACAATTTGAATTTTGAGAGATGTAATAAGTTAGAGATTTTTAGTACTTGATTTCAGTTGATAGATTTGATTATGTCAGACTATTTATTTAATTGAATGGAAATGTTTGACATTGTTTGTGGATTATTTATAGGATTATGGTTTATGAGTTATGAAATTTTATATAAGTCAAACTTACGAGAATGTGATTAATTATGTGATCATTGGAAAGTGATTGATGTATTATTCCGTTGTATATGAATATAAAGAAAGAGAAAAATATATACAGGTTAAAAATGATTAAATGCAAAGTGAAGTGATGTGTTAATGTCACATGCCAAAATTCATGGCTCTATTGGCATTGGTTTCGAGGCGTGACAGAGTTGGAATTAGAGCTCCAAGCTTGAAATTCTATAGACTTATATTATGGATCTCTAAGTTTAGGATTAGAAGAAAACTAGAAAGATCTAGGTTAAAACATTAACAAGAAGTTTAGAAATAGTTAGAATAGAAACCATGGATGAAAATATCAGAATACGATTTAAGTACATGAAAGTTTGGGAATTATTATTTGATATTGACAAGTTTAACTTATTTGAGGATGATTTGATTATTTTAGAAATTTGACATTAAGTTTATTTGATTGTTTTAAGAGAAAAATGTTGCCTTATATAGCAAGTTTGAACTCTTCTAATATTTAGGCTGATCAGGAGGACCTTATTGGGGCACTTAGAGCTGTTAGGAACCTAGCTAAGGTTATGGAAAGACACATGACTAGATGAGACAGGCATGTAGAGCATGAGAACAACGTGTTAGAGCAGTTCCACAAGATAAGACTATTTGAATTCTAGGGGACTCCAGATCCCATGGTTGTAGAAGCTTGGCTTATGCAACTTGGGAAGATATTCGATGTAGTTGGCTGAAACGCAGAAGACCTCTTTTGTAATCTTTATACTAAAGAGTGAAGGTAAGCATTGGTGGAGAGCCACCCAAGGTACTTTTCCTATTTAGGATGGAGAGCTACTCACTTGAGACAGGTTTGAACAGGCTTTCCGAAATAATTATTTTCCATTGAGTATTAGGGAGGCTAAGGAAGCCGAATTCATGAGCTTGATTCAGAGGAACTGCACGGTCTTGCAATATAAAACTAAGTTCATGGAACTGATGAGGTTTTCTCCTCATATTTATGAAAATGAGGAGAGAAAGACCAACAAATTTTAGAAAGGATTGTGTCCTAGCATTAAGACAAAGATGGCATCTATGAGACCAATAACTTTTGTTGAGGTCATTAACATTATCATGATTGTAGAGTAGGAATGTGATGAGGTTCAATAGATTTCGGATCAGAATAGGAAATGTCCAAGTCAGGATGTGGTTAGAAAAGTCAATGGCAATACCAAAGTGATCAAGAAGACTGTGATAGCTGAGAAAGGGACCGGGACCCAACAGAATAGGGTTGCTTGTCCTTGCTATGGGAAGACATATATTGGTGTTTGTTATCTTGAGGCAGACTCTTACTATAGATGTTGGAGGTGAAAGTCTAGTTTTGATCCTAGGGGGGGGGGTGAATAGGATTTATCAAATTCTTTTGATTACCCCTTGATTAATTTTCAATTAATTAATATTCAATTTGTAGTGTGAAAATTAATTTACTTGACTTGTTAAAATATATTTTTTAAAATTACAAGGGCTATAAAATGGAAATTAGTAAAGATGTTCCTTTTACAAGATAAAGTTGTTATAATGAAAGAACATGTAATGACTTAATGAGCATGCCACGATAGGGAGAGAGAGGAGAGAGACAATTTCACATACATAAGCAATCACACACAATACAATGTTTTGATGGTTGGGAGGATTGAATGCCTTAGGTTTTCTTCTCTTCTGCATAAAAGTCTTTCTCTTTGTGTTCTCATGTATATTTTGACTTAATGAAAACCCTAATGTACTTATAAGGGACGAGCTAGGTCATGCACCATTGATTTGGCATAATCCCCAATGGAAAAAAATCCCCATCGCTCATTTAATTTTATTTTTTGCAGTTCTGCAATGTTGGATTGATCCAACATTGAGGATTGATCCTGTCGGATTGATCTAGCATCTCAAACAAAATGTATTGAGACAAGTCGGATTGATCCGGGGGCCATGTTGAATCGATCTAACAGCCCCTTAGATTGATTCGGTAAGTATGGATTGATCTATTAAGTGCTGATTGATCCAACACCATCTGGATCAATCCGAATCCCCTGTTTTGCTGCAATTTTTCCTTAAACTTGCATTCAAACATCTAGGGACTTAAGCAAAGCCCATGTCTTGGTTTACATAAAGGTTGGTAGGTCTCTTAAACCTATGTTTATCATTATTTTTACTTTCATATACCTTTCTTGAGTTCGATGAAGCTTGGGTTTTCAAGTCTTGAACCTTGACAACTTAGGGAAGGATCCATCCTTGGCTTCAGACCCAATGACACTTGATGATTACGACCATGACCAACATATGCACTATGCTCATGCCATGCCTAATCTACCACTCCATGTATTTTATACATTATGGAATTGGCAATTACATTAACAGGAGGGTCGATCACATGATTAGGGACTGCTCAAGAATGAAGACTGTATAGGTAGCCGAAGTCAAGGACAAAAATACATGGGCGAGTCTTTGGGTTACTGAGAACGATGTGGATGTGCCCAATATTGTGGTAACAGGTATTCTCTGTTTATTTTCACTTGATGTTAGAGTGCTTGTTGATCATGGTTTTACACTCTTTCATGTCTTCTAAACTTATGACACACATTAATGCTACACCAGAACTATTATTATATGAACTAGTGATATCCACCCCACTTGGTAAGACTATAATTTTATAATTAGCATACAAGTCATGGTGATGAGGATTGGGGAAGTTGAGTTGTTAGTAGACTTGATTCTACTGGACCTACAAGACTTTGATGTCATCTTAGGCATGGATTGATTAGCCACTCACCATGCTAAGGTGGATTATTATAGCAAAGAGGTGAACATTAGTATCTCCAATTAGCTCTAGTTTGTATTCAAGAGAATACAGAGTTTTCCTAAGATTATTTTGCCTTGTGAGTAGAAAGGCTTTTGTAGAAAGGTGGGTTAGTGTACCTAGCTTACATTATTGAGGACCAGAAAGATGGAGTGCAGGTTGGAGATATATCTATTGTTAAAAATTTTAGCGATGTGTTTCCTGATGATCTTCTTGTCTTACCTCCAAACATGGAGATTGAGTTTGTAATAGAATTAATGGAAGACACTAAGCCTATTTCTATGACACCATATAAAATGGTGTTAGCTGAACTAAACGAGCTTAAAGTGTACTTGTAGGATTTGATAGACGGGGGTTTAGTCCACCCTAATGTTTCTCAATGGGGAGCACCTATTTTATTCGTTAAGAAGAATGACAAAATCATGAGGCTATGCATTGATTACGGGTAGTTGAACTAGGTGATAGTGAAAAACAAGTATCTTTTGCCAAGGATAATTGATCTTTTTGACCAATTACGAGCTGCTATGGTCTTTTCCAAGATCAATCTTAGGTTTGAATACCATCAACTTCGGATTACAAATGATGATATTCCCAAGACTGCCTTCTGTACTAGGTATGGACATTATGAGTTTCTAGTCATGTCTTTTGGATTGACAAATGCACTTGCAGTATTTATAGATCTCATGAACACGATATTTAGACCTTATCTAGAATAGTTTATTATTGTATTCATTGATGATATTTTGGTTCATTCCAAGAGTTTAGAGGAACATAAAGAACATCTGAGAATTGCATTGTAGACCTTAAGAGATCGTAATTTATATGTTAAATTCAACAAGTGTGAATTCTGGCTAGACAAAGTGGGTTTCTTGGAACATTTAATCTCAAAGGATGGAATTTATGTAGATCCCAAGAAAATTGAGGTAGTGGTTAGTTGGCCTACACCTATGAATGTGTCTGAGATTCATATATTTTTGGGATTGGTTGGATATTACAGGAGATTTATTGATGGATTCTCTAGCATTGCAGGTCTTTTTGTAAAGTTGATACAAAAGTATGCCAAATTTGATTGGAACTAGGCATGTGAGCATAGTTTCCAAGAACTTAAGGATTGTTTGGTTTCTTCACCAGTCCTTACATTACCATCTAGCACAGGATAAAAATATATGATCTATAGTGATGCATCCAGGAAAAGGTTTGGGTTTTATTTTGACATATGATGGGAAAGTCATTACTTATACATCTAGATAGCTTAAGCCTTATGAGAAGAATTACCCAACACATGATTTGGAATTAGCTGCGGCTGTTTTTACATTGAAAATATGGAGGCATTACTTGTATGGAGAACTTTGCAATATTTATATAGATTATAAGAGTTTGAATTATTTTTTTTTCATAAAAAGATTTGAATTTGAGGCAGAGAAGATGGCTTGAGTTAATTAAGGATTATGACTACACTATCCTTTATCATCTAGGAAAGGCTAATGTAGTTGTTGATGCATTGAGTTAGAAACCTACTAGCAATTTGGCATGTGTTACGACACATCTCAAAATTCAACCAGTGTTGAATGACAAGATCAAGGCACCTTAGAGTTTAGATCTTCATATTTAGAAAATCATAGAAGAAGTCAAGAAAGGATATAAAATATATTTTGCAATTAAAGGGCATGATTCTCTTTGGTATGGTAAAAGGTTATGTGTGCCTAATGACCCTGAACTTAAAAGAGAAATTATGGAAGAAGCACATGAAATATCATACTCAGTTCATCTAGGGAGCACAAATATGTACAAGAACTTGAAGAAGTACTATTGATGGAATAACATGAAGCAAAAAATTACATATTTCGTATCCAAGTGTTTAACTTGCTAGCTTGTGAAAGCTAAACACTACTAGTAGGATTACTACAACCATTAGAAATTCTTGAATGGAAGTGGGAACACATATTTATGGACTTTTTTAGTGGACTGCCCAAGACTTGGAGATGATTAGATTCTGTCTCGGTTGTTGTGGACCAACTAAGCAAGTTTGCTCATTTCTTACTTGTTCAGGTAAATTACTCCCTTAATACACTAGCCAAGTTATAGATTGATGAGATTGTGAAGCTACATGGTATTTCAATTGGGATAGTTTCACATCAGGATTCACGATTCACTTCAAGATTCTGGAATAGCTTACAACAAGCTTTGGGGACAAAGCTGAATTTTAGTACAACAAGCATGTTGATCTCCATGTAATGATACTAGCATATTGTTACGTATAAATTGCTTAGGAAACTCTATGAAATTATTCAAGTATGATATGCTTAGAGATAATGAATGATTGAATAACATATATGATTGAATTATTATCAAGACCATTGCTTATATCATATGTATATGTTTTAAGATGTTTGAAAATATATGTAAGGTTGTATGACTTCTCTCATTGATAACATTAAAGAATGATTTATTCAAGCTACCCATATTTTTGATCTTGCTAGCATATTTATGTCATGTTAACATAGTTTCTTCTTGCATTATGATTGGATAATATGCTAAGTAAATGTAAGCTAAGGTAAGATGACTAAGAATGAACAATATTTGAAAGAAATGAAAAATAAGAATAATGAAATAAGATAAGTAAGGAAACTAATGACAAGTGTCTAAATAATGAAGGTCTCATCATTGGGAGCAAAATGATGACTAGTGATAAGTGATAAGTGATAAGTAAGAGTAACTAAGATACAAAGGATAATAAATGTGATAACCTTCCCATTAAAGATATAATTCATTGATGAAGTATGATGACCCTTCCCATTAGGGTATAATACAATGGTATGACAACTCATTGGGGTACATTGCAATGGTATGATGGTCCTTCCCATTAGGGTATAATACAATAGTATGACGGCCCTTCCCATTGGAGTATAATGCAATTATATGACGATCCTTTCCATTGGGGTATAATGCAATGGTATGAGGTCCCTTCCCATTGATGTATAATGTAATGGTATGATGACCCTTCCCATTGAGGTATAATGCAATGGTATGATGGACCCTCCAAGGGTATAATGTAAAAACAACATTTCCATTGAGAATATGTAACACCCCATAACACTCTAAAAGGGTAAAATAGTAATTAAATATAACTAATAGTAAAATTGACAATTAACATTGTTAGATAGACCATAGTGTGGTTAGGGGCTCAATTGGACCTTATGGATGTGAGAATAAACCTAATTAAGCCATGGATTTGTCAAGTCCTAAGGTTGACCCAATAACGTATTTGGGGCAACTTCGTAGGAAGACCTATATGAACCCTGAGATAATTAGAGACCAAGCTATACATTGTTAGAAATATCTAGAGTCTACTTTACAAAAAAATAAATCATGTATGAATAGGTATTTCTATAAGAAAGTTATGATTGTTTTCCCACAGGGTGTCTGTGTTGAGCTGATAGGCTCACTGATTTAAAGTAACTATGGAGATACACTAATAAAAATGTAGGATGAATTAGAGAGAAAAATTTATGCAATTAGAAAAATATTGAAATTTAGTTTCCAATAAAACAAATGGCGATTGAAAAGGATAAGAGAAGAGGGAGATACGACCGTTTTAGTGCAAAGAGTTAAAAGCTAGGAAAAACAGGGAGATGTGGACACTAAGCCCGATCAATTGTGGGGAGGCCCGATTGATCGAAGGGGTGTACTGAAGGCCCAAAATGGACTGGGAACGCACATGGGTTGGTTTTCTTTTGTGGGAAACCCTAGGGAACAACTACGAAGGCCATTTTTTCCCTATTTGAGAAAAAGTGAAAGTCGGAAAAAAAACTTGAGAAAAGAGAGATTCTTCTTCTCCATAAGCTTGATAAGTTGCTAAACCTAGATTCAACCTAGGAAACATGTTGTTTATTATTTTATTTATCTATTTTGGGTTCTAATCTTGATTTTGTTGCTTGATTTTAGAGGAAGAAATAAACTACAAGGGAAAAGGTGTTGTGGAAGAGAAACTCCCACTTGAAAACAAGGATTGATAGATTATGAGTGGATATGAAATTTATGTTGCACATTCCTTTCCTATGTTCATAAAAAAGTGATTCCATTCTATGTTTGCTAAGATTTATGGATTTTAATCTCTATGAAAATAGCTTGTGAGTGGATATGTAGTTTATGTTTACACTTTCCATTCTTAGGTTCTTAGATGTATGATTCTATTCTTATCTTTCAATGATTTGTGACCTTAATCTTGATAAAAATTTGTTGTGTGAGTAGATACGTTGTTTATGCTCACATTTCCTTTTCTATGATCATAGATTTGTTGTATATGAGATTTATTTTGATGGATTCATCTCTATTATCCTTGTGAATGGTACTTCTTGGTGTTGGATCATAGTTTCCTTGATGTGGTCATGTTACATAGTAATTTCCTCATTGTATTTATTGTCACATGAGTTATGAAACTATTTTCTTGATGTTAAAGCTTGTTGAATAGGTTGGTTGATCTCTAATCTATTTCGGAAGGTTTTGAAGCTTGATTCAAATGAGTTGTACAATTTAGAAGGACCATGGTAGTGTTTTAGATTACCTATTTGATTTTCCTTTGAAATCCTTATTCTCTCTGCATGTTCGATAAAATGTCTCTTAGTTGCTTCTCCATAATTTATACATCTTATAAATGCCCTTGGATTCCTTGTATGAGTCTATAACTTACTTTGATGGATTCCTTTTACCTTATATGGATTATAACTCCTTTAATGTGAGCATGATTGAAAGGTTCCTTTTACCCTATTGCTATGTGTTCGTAGAATTTGGAGTTAACCCCATGATGGTAACCTCTATTATTGTTGGAAAGTTTATGGAGTTGGATTTATATGATTTAGATGAAGTAGATGGTTTCATGTGGTCTATCTTAAGTTACCCTTTTGATTTCTCTTTGAAATCCTTAGATGCTTGCTTCCTACTTATTTGATGGAATTTCAAGTGATTTGTTCTCCATGATTTGTATATCCTTAGCATGCTTATCGATACTCTATGTTAGTCCATTACTCTCTGGTAGATTTCATTTGATTCATCTTATACCATGATGAATTGTACTAATTATGCATATTTAAAATTATTTCAACAAATGAGTGAAAAACTTGGATGGAGGATTGGGCCAGCTTGGATATTTTATGTCGACTTTAAGTGACAACTTATTAACCATTTTTAATTTATCTAAGTGGTAAATGAAAGCACTCATTGAGTATTTTGGAGATTTCTATTTCAGAATTGACCACACCATCATTGCCAGTAAGATTTTCAACACAAAGTCCATTTCCTCTTGTGCAAAAGCTCTTGGTGACCCTCTTGCACAAGGTGTTGGGTGAGGCAAGAGATGGTACAAGGTTCACCTTTTTTCACCATGGGTTGCCTAGCACTAGGAGTAAGAGGGTCGCTAAGTGCTTTTTTGGCAAGAGGAAATCAGCTTTGTTTTCAATGCACTAGTTTCATATAATTTTCTTGCCAAGTACCATTGGTCAATAATCCTATTTGAAATTGTGTCTATTTTTTCTATTGGAAGCTTTAGTGGTAATATGTTGTAGCTATGTAATTGAATTTGTGTGGCTTTACTTGTCTAACTCTCTTTGTTACCAGGGGACAAAAGCAATATAAGGCATCATTCCAAGCTTGCCTGGATTAAAAGGGGTAAATTTAAGGATTGAAGCATTTGCAAAATTGGCAAATCTAAGACTATTCCAGGTCAATTACGTACAATTCAGTAGAGGCTATAAACATATTTTTAAAGAGTATGTTCCCTTTTTAGATGAAAAACATTTCTTCATGGAGTTACAATGTCTTTGCTGGCATGGATTCAATTTGAAATATATACCAATGAATTTTCATCTGGAGAACCTTGTCATTCTTGACATGCAATATAGAGCATCAGACAAGTTTGGAAGGGATTTAAGGTATAATGTAATTTGTATGTTTTTCCATCTTCACATCAATTGTATGATTTGTGTAGACTAAATTTGTGCTTGTTTTTGTTTCTACAGTTGCTCGAGAAGTTGAAAGTCCTTAATCTCAGTCATTCCATATACCTAACTAGAACCCTTGACTTCTCTGGACTCCCCAATCTTGAGAAATTGATGCTTGAAGGTTGTACAAGTGTGGTTGAGGTACACCAATCTATTAGACAACTTGAGAGACTTGAAGATGCCAGCTTGCTAAGTTGGTAAAGTTTGTGGGTGTCGTACCACAAACCTGGGTTCAAAACCCATCTTCACTTATAATTTACCTATCCAAAAATAAATATATAAAAAACTTGAGAGACTTGTTTTTTTTGAATATGAAAGATTGCAAAAACCTTTATTATCTTCCAAGAAGTATTTGTGACTTGAAATCTCTTGAATATCTTGTTCTCTCTGACTGCTTACAACTTAACAATTTCCATATGACCTAGGGAACATGGAATGTTTAAGAAAGCTTCTTGCAAATGAAATTGCTATAAAATGACTATCCCATTCAATTGTGAATTTGAAAAACCTCGAAAGCGTATCATCAAGTGGAAATAAAGGATCACCATCTGAATCAGTCATTTCATTTTTCTGCTGTATGGCATTGCCAAAAATAAGTCCTAAAAATATCACTCTGCATCCGGCTTCTTTATTGGGTTTGTGCTCCTCCTTAAAATGCCTAATTCTTAGAGATGAGATCAAAGGGTTCATCATCTGCATTGTTTATGCAACCGGCAAAGAATTGTTCTGCCAAAATACAGTTTTCTTCAATGATTGAAGCCATGATAATAAGAGAATTTCAAGATGAAATGACGGAAACTAAGATTCAATAATTAAACATTGCCAATGTAATAGGAATAACTTTGGAAACCGCAATGAAAATGGTGTGGTTCACATTGCTCCAGAGGTTAATCTTGAAGTTATGGCAGCTTCTGAGGCTATTAAAGTTCCAGAAGTTCAAGCTGAGGTCAATTTCGCAAAGCAGAGATTTCACAGATTCCCATTTCTTGATTTTTGGTTGCTTTTCATTGTTTTAATACCATACTTCCTTTTCTTTTTATGGATAGAAATATCGGATGTAGAGATAGATGCCTGATGCTTCACTTCCTAGTCAAGCACAAGATGTCTTAGAATATCCAGTTATTTCAAATATTCTACCCATAGATGCCTGTGAGCATTTCTTTCAAGGACTTACATATTTGTTCATTATTTTGATATTCTGACAAAGATCAACTAACTTGTCTTCATAGATAATGTTTCAAAGTCAAGCGCTTTAGATTTATCTACAAGTGTGATAATCATCAGAAAGATGAGAGGATCATCAATCGTGAAGAAATCTTGAAGAACTTAAAAAAAGGTTGCTCAAGAGTCAAGACCCTTCTCTTTTATCAACAACTAGAGACATTTCCAGCTGTTTGAACTTTTTGGAGAGCACTTTGAGGAGGGCAAACTTAAGCTTCAAAGGCGCCGTGGACTCTTACCTTGAGTCTTTCGAGATGATTTCTAATTCTCAAGGTAAGATTGAGATTTGAGGCCTACCAACCAGATTCGATTCATTTCTCCAAGAGAAATTAAATGCTGTGGAATAGAAGGGAACAACTCTTGACATACACCAGAATGAAGCTTTATGCTCTGAGTCTTTGATAGAGGCAAGACTGATTGAGATTGAAGGTCAAGTTGATGCCCTTCAGAATGAGGCTTGTTAGAGGATTTGTTAGGTGCTTTAGTTTGTACAACTCCGTTGAATCATAAAATTGAGAATGCTAGAGATGTAATATGGCTTCTCCAAGCCATATTAGTTTATCAAAAGGCAGGCAAATTAACATTCTCAATTTTTTGATTCAATGTGAATGAAGGTGATTCTATATTTTTGTTACATTTCATCCCTCTGCGTTGTTTTTGATAATTTGCCTTCTTGATGCAGTCAAGTGTTGGGGATGAATCCCGTCTAACAGATTGAGAACAACCTTTCATGAACCTGTTGATTTTCGCAACCGAAAATACCATGAATAAGAACTTGTTAATTTTCCCAAAAAAAAATATCAAGAATTAATAGAGAACAAATTTCAACAAATAAAATTTCTATTCAATAACTCAATAATAATGTTCAATTATATTGCTACTTATTTATAAACTTGTCAGCACCCAAATTTTGACTCGAGTCAATTGATGGAATCAGATGGATTCATTACTACATGGAATAAAACCAAAATCTAGATACCCCTGAGCTTTAGATAGACAAACATTCTCAATGGATATTCTGGTCGCAAGTGCAATAATAAGGTTCAAACTCTATCCAAAGACCAATTAGGCCAAACC
>JAOXJP010252794.1:0-21805 GCA_025762735.1 Platanus orientalis | reverse complement strand
GCTCCACAAGTTAGATCATTCCATATTAAGTATTGCTTTACATGTTATTGAGATCTGCTATTAAACACACACACACACACACACACACACACACACACGTGTAAAACAATACTTCATATGGAATGATCTAACTTGTGGAGCACTGAAACAAGAAGGTAAATGATGTAGCATGATGAACACCATCCTTAAAAAGTGTATTTTTCCCCCTTTGGTACTATGACAAACAACCACAGACCTCTTTTTCTCTTAAAACCCCTTTAATTCCTTGGGTTCTTACCATTACTTATACGTTTAAATAAGAAACCCTCCACTTCCAATGTGGAACTTAAAATCTCAAGCAAAGAAAAAGTGAGTGAGTTAGTTGGGTCTTTGGATTAAGAGGGAACTATGAAAAAGTTCAAATTAAAGTGTTAAATTTCAGACTTTCCACAACTTTACTTTAAATAATTTGGGTTTAAGTAAAGATAAGTGGGCCTACTCAGCCCCCTCAAGTTTAGTTAAAGATTCCATTTTGAATCTTCAGCAAACCTAAATAGGACAGATAACATGGCATAATAACCAAACAGCTCAAATAGAAGGAACAGATAAGAGCCAATATAACAGGGCACAATAGGATCTCCCATGGAATAAACTATAGCAATTAAATATACCCCCAAGATAAAACACTTCATTTGGAAGGTATGTAATGAATCAATCCCCACAAAAGATAATTGAATTAAAAGAAACATAAAGGTGGATCCAATATGCAATGAAAAGGAAGAAATGATATTACACTATTTAGTGACATGCCCTAAAATAGTACAAGTATGGTACACCTCCCACTTAGCCATAAGAACAACCAACCAGAATGAAAGCAATTTTAAAAACTGGTTCAAAACATGGTTCATGATGAATGGAATTACAAATAAAAAAAGAAAATGGCTTTGTGAATGCATATCTATCTATTGCTGGATTATATGAAAATACAAGAATGATACATTATTTAATGGAAAACCATGACAAATGAATTCACTATTGATTAGTGCATACAAACTAACAAAGGACCTAAAGAATCTGACAACTCTCCAGAAAAAGGAAAAGAATGAGAAGCTGAGATGGATACCTCCAAAGGATGACTTCCTTAAGATGAACTTTGATGAAGTCTTATCCATAATCAAGTAGTAGTCAAGCACAAGAGTAGTTGTATGTAATTCAAAGGGGGAGTGTCTCAACATTCGAGCTAAACAAATGAGGTTCACCACTTATGATAGAGAGTGAGGCAACACTTCTTGGGATACACACGACTATCTCAATAGGAATCAAAAAGCTGGTGATAGAAAGCGACTCCAACATTGTTATCAATGCTATGAAAGAGCTATTGGAGGAATGCCCAAATAAAATAAGAAATTGCATCCATGAATGCAAGGAACTTCTCAAATCTTTTCATAACTTTTATTTACAGCACGTAGTTAGGAATAAAAATAAAGTGGCACACTTAGTGGCCAAATCCAGACTTGAAGGAAATGGTTTAAGCTTAGCACTTGGATGTATCCCCCAAGATATACTAAGTATCATAGCTCGAGAATCACCAATATGTAAGAATCCATAAGTTCAAGCATTAGTACATGATCTTTTTTATCAAAAAATAAATAGGACAGATGACTGGGATGAACTAGGTTGGGAGGCCATATAGTGTTACAAATAACTTTAAAGAAGCTAAAGAATACTTGCATTTAGGTCATCCTAATTCAATGTCAAATCCTAGCGGTGCATTATCACAACTACACAAGCCAGGTCCAAGGATTTGATTCTAGCCAAACCCTAATGGTCTGATTTAGGTCAGATTGGTTCAATGTGAGCGCAACCTAACTAAATAAGTCCTTAAAAGCTCATTGGATTGTATAACACTAGGACTTGCCTAATGTGGCTCAAAGAAATGGATGGAAGAATTCTATTTAGATAGTTAAAATCAGTGCATTAATGACTGGTTGATACTGAAATGCAAGCTTACTTTGCTTGCTTGTTTGTGTGTGTCTGATGCCACAGATTTGGGATCCAACCCGGTCTTCAAATAGCTGTTGCCAATCGAAAACAATTGTTAAATGTGGGTACCATAGAATAAATCCAAGTATCCACTTAATCATTTTGGTGTTGGATTTCAATATTGTGCCCTAATTTGAGAAGATTAAGTGTTAAAAGACATTTTTTCCAGGCATGATTGTTGTTTTGAAGAAGTCCTGATTCTTGATCGTACTTGAAAAGAATCCAACCTTACTTGGTTCAATGAGGTAAAAAATGGGGTTGGGGGAAGGGCTATTTCTAAATTTGATAGAAGAGATGCTAATGATGATTAAATCCATAGTTTCGGCAAATCAAAGTAACCATTTTCAGGCCTATTAACACTTACCAGCTGTGAGCCTGTGAATGAACTTGGATCTGAGGCTACATTTGTCCTAAGCTACAGGTTTTTTCCAGTTTCTTAGAGTTCATCCCGACTTTATGGGTGTTTTTTTTTTTTGGCTTGAGAAGTTTACTTTTGAGGGAATCATATGTTTATCCACACTTTCAAAAGTCAAGCAAGCCAAGAAGAAATGGATAGATTGGATTTTGGAATAATGTTCGAGGCTTCTAATAAAGTTGACAGCAAATCTTTCGTGAGAAGATCATAGGCAAAGCCATGATTTCCAAGCCTAAAAGAATGGTACAAATCACTAGCTCAAAGAACCTGGGCACTCCACGATATTTCTAGGACACACACACACACACAAACACACACACACACACACACACACACATATATATATATATAGTAAATGGGAATATTACTACATTTCCAAAAATTCAAAACAAAGCATTTGATACATAAAGGTGGGAGGTCTCGCTCCACTAGAGGCTATGCAATTGGGAATCCTCTTGTCATTTAAGTCTGTTATACATTACATGGGCTGCATGCTTATAGTGTCTAGGGACATAAGGTTACAGAAGCAAAAGAGGATAAGATCATAACAGCTTTTCATTTATTGGTAACAAGCTTTTAAATTGATTTTTTTTATTATAATTCTAGGCATTGTTCTCAACTTTTATATCATCCTTATTTTAATCATACTTTAATATATGTAAGCAGTTAGACTTGTAACAATATGTTATATATTGTGTCAAGGAAACACATAAATACATTAGACTACATGCCCGAGGCCCAATTAATGACCACAGAAGAAACTACTTCCAAGATTATATTGGGAAGATTATGCATTCTTTTAGTGAATTTAAGGACTTGAACAAGAACTAGGACCTTGATCCTAAACTAATTTCCCACCCCCACGAGCACTAAAATACATAAAAATTTTGGACATTGTTATCATGGTTTCCCTTCCAAAATAATATTGGGCAGATTACATTAGCTTAACTCTCTATCAAGGCCATACTTGAGCAGAAAGGGGGGTCTGCATCTAATTTCCAATTCCTAATGATATCCACAATACCAACTCTATATAGTTTCTCTAATCTAACAGCTCAAAGAGATGACAACATAATCTTATTGATGATAATATGCATCCTACAAAACTATCTTCAAACACTCTTCTATTCATCTCAACCAGATTCCATAGATACTATCCAATGTAATACTTTCCCAAGCAATTCTTCCTAGGCATCAATGTTTCTACCAGCCATTGCTTACAAAGATGGAGCAATAAGGAAAACAAGAAATGGAAGAAGATGAAATATTCAAGGAAGAAAGAGCCAGATGGGTAAATGAGTTGAATTCTTGAGTTGGGCTCCGAATGGTGTAGTATGATGTTCCCAAGATTATCAAGAATGCCAATGAGCTCGTCCAATTACACATCTAGCAATCAAAGGTCCAAGCCATTCCTGTATTAGGCATGAAAACCAATGCGGAAATGCAAACATCCTTTGATCAACATGATAGTTAATATGAATTACACATAGCAGAGACTGTAAGTTTGTAACAGAATCCCCAGTCAACATATTAACTTGTTTTATAAATAATTAAAGTTCTAAAATTAAAGCCTAACTCTAGCTTTAAATTTTTTTTATAGTATTTTGTTCAAAATCACCAGTTACCATCAACATGTGAGATTTGAATACCAACTCAACAAAGGCTTATCCCAACTACTTGGAGTAGGAAAAACAAATCCCATTTGGCATCCATTTACAAGCTTAAAACAATAAATTTCAGGATTCATGTTTAAATGGATTTGGGTAGAGGTTTTACAATGACTACCAACTTGACACAAACATCCTCCTTAATAGACTCTTGCTATAAAAATACAGGTGGATTTTTAGGGTTCAGCTAGTTCTCATTCTAAAGTCATTGTTTCCATTTCTTATGAAATAGCCTCATGGGCTATAGCGGCAAAAGATTTTGAGGGTCTATTCATCAACGATCTTATCCGTGATTGGCACTCTTGTATTTTTCATATGGACTACCCTTAATGGTTCGTAATTCATTGTTCTGTGGTTGCTTGCCTTCTTGTAATTGTTTCTCCTCTTCATTTCTATAAAGATTAGTTATTCATCAAAATAAAATAAAAAACAAGTAGAAAATTTTCCATATGTGGTCTAGACTCTTGCTATCAGTTGCAATTTTTAAAAACCAACATGACAAAACACTAAACCAGCCTGCAATATCTGTTGATTTGAGCGTTATTCTATGGTGTAGTAAAAACATTTCTAGACACAACTCTACAACCTGGTTTCCTACTAGAAAAAGTGATGCGGCAGCATTGCAATGACTTGAAAAGAAATATCCTCTTCGAAAGCTAAAGTCAAGGTCCAAAGAGAATTTCAAGAAGAAAGCTTGCTGCTTACTTAATAAGAGTTAGTTTTCTAGTTGTTTTAGGTTTAATTATAGGGAATTTTATGTAACAAGTCCTTATGAGCCATGGGGTGGGAGTAAGCAGCTATAAGGGGGTTTTAGTGTTGACTGTACAGCCACTTAGGGGTATTTTAGTCAAAACTCTGTTTTTTTAATTAGGATTTTTATAAAGGCTAGCCCCCCCTTATGTAAGGGGTCCTTTTGATCAATGAAAATTTGAAAAATCTTTGAGCACACCATTGGAGTTGAGATATCTCTCCCACAACCTCTCACATGAAGGTGAGTTCTTCCCCTTCTACTTCTCTCTCTTCTCATAATCTTCTTCTTCTACTTCTTATTTCTTGGTTTGTTTCTTTAATTTCTACTTTCTTTCATTCTATTTTTATTGTTTTTTTGGTTCTTTATTCACATTTGAAAAGACTATTTATCAAGAACCATAAAGAACCCTTATTCTTGGATTTCTTGAAATCTAGAAAATTTCTAGAAAGTTTTTTTTTTTTTTATAGATTTTTTCTATATTCACATCATCTAAACCCTTGTTTCTCTTCCAGTTTAGCCTCATTAGCCTAACCCTAAGTTCTTTAACACTTTCCCTAAATCAAGAAAACCCCCAAATTTCTTGGATTTTCGACTGCACCTTTTCTTTTTCATTTATTTCTTTAATCTTTCTTTGATTACTTCATTTTCTTTACTTCTAATTCATAATTTAACTTTTCTTGGATTTAAAAATTGAATTCTTGCATTATTTGTGAAAGATTTGAATTCTTGATTTTTGTTTCTTTAATTTTCAGCATATGTCAATTTCAAGATTCAATTTCTCTTATAATGCAGCTATACTAGTTGATTTTGCATAATTTGATGTCTCTTTCAAGGTATGCAAAAAGATATCACTGACTGGGAAAAGGAACTTGCCTCAGCCTATAATAAATTTCATGGATCCAATTTGGGTTTGACTTTCATGAAGGTTACTTTGAGAGCAACAGTACTATACACAGCACGAGTGAAATAGGAATTACGACATTTCAGAATCACTTCGATTAAGAACCTAACTTTGAGGGATGCTAAAATGTGTTTTTTGAGTTTAGATTCAATACCCATGGTTCTCCTGGTGTAAGGAAAATTTTGACCAATTTGATATTGAGGCCAAATATGCCCGTAACTCATGCTAGTGATCGGGTCATCTGAACAAGAATAGTTATTGAATAATTGAGTCTTTAAAGAAGAATGTTGGTGGTCTGGGTGGTATCTTTTAAGGCCACTTAGGATTAGCTCTCTTTGCTTTCCTGAAGGCAGAAACCCCTTCCTATTTCTTGAGCTCCAAGTGAAAAATAAGAATCTTATACTTCCCAAAGACCAAGTTGTGAAAAAATCATGCATACATGTGGAATTCGAGTTAGCCAGCCTATCCCTGTCAAATATGAGAGTTATAAGGTCCACTGAGTTGAGGTCAAGGTCTGCCAAAGGCTAATTAACCTAAAAAATAAAAAATAAAAAACAAAAAATAAACTCTGTATCAGGGACCCCTATTTACAATATCTTTTCACAATTGTATCACCACAAACATTATAAACCGCATTTACTATTACGGATTCACCTCAGTGAAAATCAATGATTATAAAATATAAGCACTACATGGTGGGTAGAAATTTTATAAAACAATTTAGAAAATGTAATTTACATTTTGAAATCATTATTTATGGAAAAATTAATTAAAGAAAGAATGGCTAATAAGAAAATATCTAATTTTCAGCAGTTAACGAATTTGTCACTGACAAATAGTCATAGAGATATCAAGTATCAACAACAATAAATATCAACAAGTACCATAACTCTGCAATAACATCAAATGCATCAGAAAAGCCTTGAAGCAGCTGTCCTCCAACACAAAAAATTGTAGCCAAATTTAAGGATCGTAGGATGAGTTTCTTTATAGTAACTTAGCCCCCCAACATAGTCATCCCTCAAACACTATGCATTATGTGTTAAAAAGTGCAATTCAGAAAATCATGTCTTCACTGTTGAGAGAAATGAAAAGATGAGAATCAAAGGAAAGAATTTATGAAGGAAATAAACATACTGCGAAAGCATCTAAGATAAGAATATCATAGAGTTGAAACCTGTACAGTTGAAAGGAAGAACACGTTTCTAGTTTATGTGTGTTAAGAATAATTGTGTGCCTACATATTGACAGTAGCAACCAGCACCTTCCATGAACTGAACACGTGAAAATCATGACAGAAATTTCCCACTAACTGTACAACCTTTACCCTAAAAAACCTCTACAGTCACATTGATTTCAACCTTAGCAAGGTCCCTCTAAGGACTTCATTCTGAAGCCATATGACTTTGGGACAACCCATATTGGGTCATAGGATTGCTACTCACTCCAGAATACGTGATAGATAGCAAAGCTTATATATGCTCAGAATATTTGGAATTAAAAAGCACAATGCTTAAAACGATATGTGTTATTTATACCCCACCAAAAAAAAAAAAAAAAAAACCAACATGTACAACTAAATTATCTTCGTAGTTCTATTGTTGGGCAACCCAAAAGCCAGAACATCAAGGGCATTACAAACCTTAGTGGTGCTGCAGTAAAAATAATCAGCAATAACAAAGATTCAAGAGGTCTAAGGTTCATAAATCTCACAATACAACAACAATGTTAATTGTACTCAATGCGGATACACCTAAGGATTGTAAGTCCTCAAAAAAAAATTCATTCTTGAACCAGTAATACCTCAATAAAACTCAAGAGGATGACTCCAAAGTACACATTGATTTTCGGACAACAAGATGAACAAGTATATGGCCCAATCTTGGTTACCCTAAATCTGCCCAACATTAGTGTAAAGTCTGTACAACAGCAACAAACAGCCTTATCACAACTATTTGGGGTCAGCTACATGAATCCTGTTCTGCCATTCCACTCTATTTAGGGCCATATCTGCCGTTAAATTACAAGCTGCCATGTCTCTTCTAACTAATTCATCCCAGGTCAATTTTGGCCTTCCTTTAGTCCTTCTAGCACCTTCAACTTGCATTGGTGTAAAGCCTGTAAAATAACTTATTAAGGTCAAGAACACAATTCCTGGCAATCCCATTCACATTTTCACATGCTCCCTACAGGCCTACACAGAAGATATCAATCACCCTTCTAATATAGAGTTCATACTTCTCCAGATACATACTTTCAGACAATGTCTTTCCCTTCATCAAATCGTCTGTCAACTCTAAGATATTCTTTCTTTCTTTTCTTTTCTTTGTTTTTTCTTTTTTTCAATGGAGGGCAGTGGGAATTGGTTAGGACAGACCAGAGGCGATCTTGTTTGATGCAGCAAGGGAGTTGATCAAAATGACCAGTCATCAAGAACATATATAAGAGGGCAAAAATCGATGCTTTGTAGAATCATGCTTTCTGGGGCTATACGCACACAAGACCTTTTTCTCTCTTCATGTTTTGAAAGTTGAAAACCTTATTCATAACCCTAAATTATTATTTCTCATCTTATTATACTTTCTCTTCTTTTAGTAGTCAATAACATGATCAATCCTTAAAGTTCAGGCTCCATTCAAACTGAAAGACTTGGAAAGGAGAAAGCATAGAAATCAATAACAATTAACACTCCCCCCCCCCCCCCTCCCCCAACACACACACACAAAAAGGCTTCTCCCTTGTGAATGGAAGTATTTCGGTTTATCATTTGAAATAAATAATTTTGGCACAGAGTTTAAAATCATGGAAGTAGAGTTATACTACTCTATTCCGGAATAATAGTTTCTTGATATGCAAATGACTCTGGCTATGGAGGGTTCACAGCCCATTTAAAAATACTATACATCATAATAAGGTATCTACATAATTCAACATCACCATCAACGCCATCCTATAATCATCTAAAAAGGATGACCAGTGTACTGTTAGAAACCTTAAGGAAGATATGTGTAATTTATATTCATTATTATGTAAAGATAGCAGCAAATTACTCCTTACCAATTGAACCTATCCACAACAAAGCTACCACTTTTTGTCACAAATAAAAGAAACAGTAGAAGGCACGAAGAACATGTGAGACCTTTGTAGTTCCAAGGTATTAATGGTTGTAATTCCAAATATTAACAGTCGACTGGAGCAGTGATTTGGTGTTCATCTAGAGGATTGGGGTCAACTAGCTATTTGAGTTATAGATTAATAAAAACAGGAAATCAGGTAGCCATATAGAAGTACACACTTCAAGTGTGAAGCAAGCATTGCACATAGCTCCTATAATTTCCGGGAAAAATTAAATTGGGGAAGGAAGAAAAAGAGAGAAAACTATAACATAGCAGGGGCAGGTTGATAACCAGTAAGTTACAAATAGCGCACAATAAATAATGATCGGTCTCAAAACTCAGTAGATAATATCCTTCCATCTGTATCAGATGCATATGTCTTCCTCGTCAAATGATACAAGAACATTAGATGTAAAGTATGATTTCAGGATAGCACTGTTCAAAGTGTGGTCAACCTACTTTGCTTGTAAAAAGCCAACTCACTTTCCTGCTTCAAGAACAGTTAAATGAAGCAATCAAAACTGATGTATAAGAGAACGGAATATTTCTGCTGAAGCCAAATTCAATCAACTCGTACATTGCCCTTCATCCATGGCTAGAGTTGGCAATATAGCCATAGCCTCACCATCAAGCACAAGGAGCTCCCCATTTTTAAAACATTTTGTTGAGAATTTTGCTCTGCATAATCAAAACATACCAGTTCCTCAAGGCAGTCAAAAACAAATTCGCTATAACTTGGAGGAAGAGAAAGTTAATAGGTTCATTAAACAGGACACAGACATGTATCTCTCCTGGTTTTGTCTTAGATGTACTGCCTGTACCTCAGCAGCAACCTCATCTCCAATGTACACTGGTGACTTAAACTGTAAACTTTGTGAGACATACACAGCTCCAGGCTACAAGTTCAATTGAATGATATCATTCCAAATTAATAAATCTGACTGGCTCAGAAGAAGAAAAAAATAATTGGAGAACAAAAGTAGTAGTCTAAGCTTGAAGGAATTAGAAACACCTTCAGAGTCCAAACAAAAATACTGTATTTTTCTAGAGTCTAATATTACAATAGTGAGAATTATAATAAGCATGAGAACCTGTCAAGACATTGTAACTACCCTAAATCTTAGACGAGGGAAATGAACAAGCAATGTGACTGCAGTCTGCAAATTTAGTCCTGAGAGGGACCTATCGTCCAATGTGTTCCACATTCATGCTAAACTAATCCAATGGAATGATCGTAGCATCCCTGGATGATTTTTGTGGATTATTCTGATTGGGAAGCGAAGTTGCAGTTATAATCTGCTTCCACATGCCCTGAGGATAGTAAAACGTATTATGTTTTTGCAAAAGACATTATAATTCTCCCAATACTGCACAGTTTTGGTTTCAGACTAAATGGTGAAAAAGTGAGAAGTCCTGCTTAATTAATCATTTACAACCTAAAGTATCCCCATTTTGGGGACAATTTTTTAAAAAAAATTAACTTGACTAGATAAGCCCAAGCTCTGTCATGAGCTTCTAGTTGCTAGCTAGTCGATCCTAAAACCACAGAATGTTTTCTAGCATTTAAACAAAATCAATAAATAAATAAATAAATAAATCTCCATTTCATATTAAAGAAGATGGAATCTAGAAAGTGAAGAAAGGGCTTTGAACGGAACAGGAAAAAAGGATGGAACCAGGGGAGAAATTAAACTTACAAAATGAGAAGCGATTATGCGAGGGAAGAGAGCAGCAACGAGCATCCCATGAACGAGGCGATTATTGAATCCAGCAACTCGAGCGCATTCGGAATCCAAATGCAAAGGATTGTAATCGTGGCTTAGCTTGGAGTACTCGAGAACGTCTGTGTCAGAGAATGTCCTCGATTGTTTCAAAACATCCCCTATCTTCAAGGCGCGAGATGCAGTGATTGAAAAGAATCTCAATCCGGAGGAGAATGGAATGGTGTTTGAGAGCAAATGCTTGAGAAACATAGTCAAGGAAGGTGCTCTTGATCAGACAAATGGTCTGGACCACAAACAGCTTTACAGGGAAGCCCCCAAGAAAGCCCACTGGCACTTAAATTGGGCCCACAAACCAATTAATAACTCCCCTGTGCTCTTGTGGCTGTGTCGCTGCCTCTCTAGAGAAGAGGTCTCAGTTTGAACCCGATCAGATTCAAAATTCTTTTGTTTGGATGCCCAACCAGCAACGATATGTTTGAATTAAATACTCTCTATCTCATTGCTCGAAAACTCCTCTCCTCCTCCACTGAACCATTAAAGCTTCGAATCCCACAAGAAAGATTGGAGAACAAGAGGTGAAGATAAAAGCTGCAAATCTCATGGGAAAAGGATAAATTAGGTAATCAAATGGATAAAAAACAGAGAGAAACTGAAAAAACTTGTTTAGACCATGTAAAATGATGAGTAAAATTGCACTTCAACAATCAATAAAATATCAAACTTGTGTAAAGCTCTTTGAGATTACATATCACTATCCCAAATAGCCAAACTGTAAACCCTGTTTCAAGCTCACTCTTTGATGTTAAGTCTTTACCAAAAGGGGAAAAAAGCACTTTAATATTGAGAACGAAAACAGAGGTAGGTGAGAATGGGCTACATACAGCACAAGTAATAGATAATGGCAATTTAACAAAACAAATGATAGCAAATAAAAAAAAAAAGGATTGCATACAACAAAACAAATAGGATTTATTTATTTTCACTTATAATGCTTATCTATAATTCTTTTTACAAAAAGAAGACCATTTACAATCTGAAAGCAAAATCAAACTGAAATATGCAAAAATGATAAATATGAATCCCAGATTCACTTCCAGAACTACTACTAGAAGAAGACTCATTAAAATTCCAAAGTGATTTAGCGAATTTAAGTGGCTAGAGTGCATTTCTATCTTAATTCAATCAAAAGTACAGAATTTCAGGGAAAAAAAATCCCAATAAATAAAAAATATATATTTAACTGCTATTTATCTTTGTTTCTCTCCTTGTAACGAAACTGCCTGCTACAATCCTTTGAAATCTGAAAACAAAAACCCAGAAGGGATCAAAGAAATTTTCACAAACCCAACTCAGAAAAATTCAAAACAGAGTTTGAGCCTTAGCTCTGAACGACGGACACCCAAGTTCAACGAAACCAAAAGACAGGTCGGAATGCCGCTCCAAATAGGTGTTCAAACTGACACAACTATGTTTGCTATTTCTCTTCTTCCGTCAGAAAGGGTGGGGGGTTTCCTATACTGTGGTTTATCGTTTTTGAAAAAGGCGAAAATCTAGAGAGGAATAGAGAGAAGGGGATGGACAGAGGGGGGGGGGTAGGGAAGGAAGTGAGAGAGAGAGAGAGGAAACAGACAGATGAAGATTACCTCAGGTTCGTTTCGTCGGATGAGACTGAAAACGAAGAAATTCCTCTTTCCTTTTCATCGCCGGAAACGGCAGTGGTGAGCTCCGCTTTCCTTCTTCATCACCGGAGACGGCGAGGGAGGAGGAGAAAGCATGTTAAAAGGGTGTTAATTTTGGTCATGCGTTGGTCACATTAATATTGTTCACAGAAAATTCTCTCCCCAATTAAAAACCTTTAAATATTTATCCAAAGAAGGTACGTGGCATGCTGGAAATAACTTTGTAAGAAAGATCCTGCAAATCTTTCACCAAACCAAGAATTGTGTGTGTGTTAGGCATCGTGTTGCGAAAAGATGGGGAAAATAGCAAAATTGCAACTAAAATCCTAGGTTTAGGGTTTGTCGTTTTCGTTTTGCAGATCCACGCAAAACTTCTTTCCATATTCAGCGGCAAGTAAATCGCTCCCTTTCTCGATCTACTTGGAACCTTGTAATCTCTTATGAATCTTCCTCTTCTCCAACTCCTATTGAGTCTATCTCCACTGGAATTCTTTTTTCTTTTCTATTAGTACAATGGCTGATTGGAGAAAATTACCGGCAGATCTGCTTGAGATCGTTGCACAGAAATTAATCCATATCATTGATTATGTCTGCTTCGGCGCCGTTTGCGTATCATGGCGATCGGTTGCATTGAAAAATCATGTTCGTCTGCTAAGCCAAATTCCGGTGCTGATGATTTCCAGCGATAACCAAGAACAAGAAAAAACACGTAGATTCTACAGTATCACTGCGAGAAAGGTTCACAATTTTCAATTACAGGTCCCTTCCACGAATCTTTGCCGTGGATCTGAAAACGGATGGGTAGTAACAGTAGATAAGAGCTGCGCGATACGCCTACTGAATCCATTCTCGACAAATAAGAATGAAATCCAGCTTCCTCCACTAACCAAACTTCCAATCCGGGAAGAAGATTGTATCCTCTGGGAAAGTTTCCTACACAAGGCTGTCTTCTCATCCAATCCAAGCTCAAGCCCTGATTTCCTCGTTCTAGCCATCTTCGGTTCATGGCAGGATCTGGCTTTCTTTAGTCCAGGCGACGAAACATGGATTCCCATGGATTGTGAAGACCTTAAAAGCTGTTGATGACGCTATATTTTACAACCAAAAACTTTACGTCGTCCACACCGATGGAGAGGTGACGGCTTTCGATGTTGATCATCTCAAGGCTTGGGCTCTTGATTATCATTATCTGCGTCATCGTTTTCCCTATCATTAGGGTGGTCGTTATCCGGGCCGCCGCCGCCGGCGGCATCGAAAAGTAATGACAATTGCACCACCGCCGGCAGACGAAGATGATGGGCAACATAAAAGGTATCTACAGAAGAGGTATCTTGTGGAATCGATGGGGGACTTGTTGCAAGTCGAAAAGATACACGAATTTTACAAACCAATTTGGGATCAACATGATGATACAAACGGCGAGTCTTGTCGGACTGCTAGTTTCAATATCTTTAAGCTTGATTCGACAGAAGGAAAGTGGGTTGAAGTGGAAAGCTTGGGAGACTGTACATTGTTCATAGGTGATAATACTTCTCTCTCAGTCTCTGTTTCCAATGTCCCTGGATGCAAACCCAATTGCATATACTTCACTGATGATTGCAACGAGTACTTCATGTCTGAGGGAGGGGCTCATGATTTCGGTGTCTTCAGCTTACAAAGAAGAAATATTCAACCATTAATCTATCCAATGCAGCCGATCATGCCTCCGCCTATTTGGGTTCTACCTTCAATTTGATATACCACTCTTTTTTTTTTTTTTGAAATATTGTGTTCATTTTCATATCTTTGAGACTTGCACATTATTATGTTATCTTATCTTTTACAATTTTTACTAAGGAATAAAAATTGGTTCTTTTAATTGATATGCTTAGTTGGTTTCAATGTTTGAGAACGTCTGGCTTTATTTTTTATGGCTATAAAGGTGTTTTTCTGGTGAGTTTCAAGAATATTTGCAATGAATTTCTTGGCTTCATACTATCTATCTTGTCTCCCTCCATTCTCAAGAAATTATGGCACCTATAACTATAACTTTGTTTATGGGAAAATGTCTGTCTATCTCCTGAATTAATCTTCTTTATGAGGAGAAATATCTGTTTGCATTTGAGAACTTTCACACACTACAACAAAATAGAGTTTTTACGACATAATGTTTACAACGTTTTTAAAGAAAAGTTGTAAAAAATAATTTTTACACAATTTCTGGTTTTTAAGGGCCGTGTAAGCTAAAATACATTCCCTATTCCATTGTGTTTTTTTTTTTTTTCGTTCGTTCCATGAATCTGCCTCTTTGTTTTGCTCAATTTCGCACTGTCTCTTCTATTCCATCTCCTTGTTTAGGATGTTTCGCTTTGCCTCTTCGTTCTACTCTCTCTTCACTCTGCTTTATTCCGTCCATCCCTTGCTAGTTGCGGTGACTGATACCTCACTTTGTCCAAACCCTTGAAAAATATTATTTGGGAGACTCAATCTCATACGTTCGAATCTGATTTGTATTGCTTGCTCTTCTCTGGGTGTTTCGCTTTCTTATTTCTGTCTGTTTGGAATCTTCTAATCTATTTCCTTTAAAGCTTTAGGTTCTGATTATAGGTTTCTCCCTTCTTTTTTGGAATTTTGTTGGATAAAATTTCTTCAACTTTGTAATTTCTTAGATATTTGGTTTTGATCACTATAGCAGCATGCAAGGGGTTGGATGTTGGAGTTTTGGTTGTCTATAAGAGGGTTCAAGTGGTTTTGATTGTGGGAAATTAGTGTATACAGGCTTGAATCTTTTGTTTTGTTGTCCTTTTTTTTTTTTATAATTTTTTTCCATGCTCTAAGACTTCTTAATACAATGGTTTTTCGGTATTTTTTTCTTGGTTTCCATTTTTCTCTCTTAATGTTTCATTATCTTGTCAATTTGATTTTAAGTGTTAATTCATGTGAGTCGCAGTGACTCCAGCAAGCCCTTCCGGCATCTTGTCCCTCTTTCAAGCAATGTCTTTCTATAGTCATTCGTCTCATTGGTGCGTGATGTGTAAAAAGAAAGGGGAATCTTCTAAGCACTTATTCATACATTGTAGCTTCACAATGTTTATTTAGAATTACTTTCTTGAGAGTCTCTTTTACAATTGGGTCATACCGGAGGAGATTAGGACCTTATCCATCAATGGTATTGTAGAGGCACAGGTTTGCATGGGAAACTCTTTGGGGCTATTCATATTCATGGCATATGTTGGGGCCTTTGGAAGGAAAGATACCTTAGAATCTTTTAAGGGAAGTTTTAATAGAGGTTGGAGGTGCTCGATTATATTATTAGGGAGATTGATAGTTTGGTTATTGGTCACAAAGGAATTTCAAGATTTGTCTTCGTCTCTATTCCTTTTAGATTTGTGAAAGCTCCTTTGGAGGGAGTCTTAAAGCTAAATTTTGATGGTTCGTCCAATCCCCAAAGATTTGTGAGAGACAACTTGAATAATATTGTTAAGAGTGTCTTGTGGTCCTTTGGGAAGCTGCAACTCTATTGAGGCTAAATCGATGGCTTATCTTATGTGTCTTTAGGAGTTGAGGTCTATGGGTGTCAAGGGTGTATTGTGGAGGGAGATTCAACTGTGGTGATTATTTTGGGTTTGGGCAAGGAAGTTGGGCTGTAGAGTTTAGCTAATATTTAGTACGAGATTTTTTTTTAACGAAGCTCATGGGCATTTCCTTTTCCCACGTTCCTTGGGAGCAAAATAGCATGGCTGATAAATTAGCTAATTGGGGAGAGGGCTTATCTTCTATATTTGTAGGTAGAAAGATGCCAGATTGTAGATTGTAGTTGTATTTTTGTTGTTGTATTACTATTTTTCCTTTTATATAAATAAATTCGTCATATATCCACACACACACACACAAAAGCTCATTTAACTCAAATAAATTCATATTTCAATACTATCCTCTCTTCTCCTCCTCCGACACCCTCCATTCAGAACTACTAGTCTTGTTGTTTCACCAATTAAACCTCTCCACCCTAAACCTGATTTATCTTTTCATTTTTTTTTTTTTTTGGAAGGAGGTGGTAATTGGAAATGGCAGAAGAGGGGTCACCTTCTTTGATGTAACAAGGGAGCAACAAAATCAATGAGATCAACAAAAATTTATAGGGGAAAAATCAATGCTTTGTAGTATTTAGTTTTATGGGCTCACTCAAGCCTTTTGTCCCCATGTATGAGAGGGGGGGGGTTTGAAAACTGTATCTTTAATATAATTTATTGTTTCCTCGTCCTATTCTTTCTTTTTGTAGTAATTATATTGATTAATCCTTATAATCCAACTTATAGTTTGGACTCCATAAATATTATCTACATCAAGATTTGTTAGGCTGCCCATTAAGAGTTAAATTATTTGCAACAAGAAACCCACGATGGGATAGACGGGATCCTCTCCGGCCACTTACGATATGCTAAGGTCCTGCCTAACAGGTGGCAAGACACTATTGGAGGGAAAAAGTGATTTACAATTTTTTAAAAATACAATTCACTTTTTCCTGCCAATCATCTCCTGCCACCTATAGACAGGACCTTAACAGGTCATAGTCCGGTAAGAGAAGATCCATTGCAACCATGGAAATAGGTGGCAAAGTATGGAGAAGTCATAATTTTGTGTACCAATGCATGTCTAATTGCAAGCAAAAGACAACAAAGTGTGGAGAAGTGAAATGAAGGATAACTTCTCCACACTTTACTTTCATTTGATTGAAAAAGGCAACAAAACATTTTATAAGGCCTTGTTTGTTTCAAGGTAAACCTTGGGAAAAGGAAGGAAACTGTAATTTTTTTTCCAAGAAAGCGTACTTTCATATTGTTTGATGCATGGGGATACTAGATGAGAAAACTTGGTAAAACCACCTAGGGTGTTGAACCTTTCCCATGTTTTCTTATTTCATCATATATTTGCTCATTCACCTCTTCTTACCAAAACAATGAGAATAAGAGAAGGGAAGGAAATGAACAATAACTTTTCTTTTATTTCCTTTTCTAAAGTGGTTTTACTTTTCCCTTATTTTCCCAAGGTTTACCTTATAACAGACAAGACCTAATGATTTGATATTGTAGTCACACTCTTAGAAATAGGAAAAGAAAATTGATAGATATTTTGTAAATATACTAGAAAATGAATTTATGCTAAAAAATAGTTCATGTTGTACTCAAACTATACTACATGCTTATCCAATAAAATAGTAGAGAGATATTAATGAAAAAACGAACATAAACTGAACAAAAAATAAAGAGATATCTAGACCAACCAAAATCGCATAAAAAGATAAATTTTGATTGAGCCAAATTTAAAAAGATGAACCCTTAAAACAAAGAAAAACATATTTAAGGAGGCTTCTAAAGTCAAAATTTCACATTACTCAATTCATAATTAACACAATGTGAAATACAACAAAAAGAAGGAAATAATGTAGAAAATAAATAAAACTTCACCATTGCCAACATATGCATCAGGTATGGAGTTATTGGTCACATATAGTATTAAAAAATTGAAAATCCTCAAATTTGGAGTTGACAAGATCTACCTGTTTGGAAATACCTCATTAGAATTGGCTATTGCTAATATTGTTGCTCACTACCTCATTTTAGTTGTTATAGTTAGTTGCATTTGTATAAGAAAAGAAAGATTAGAAAATAAAGTTGAAACAAATGTTTTTATGGGGATTATTGAAAGTAACTAAATCTCTTTTAAAAAATAAAAGATTTTGTTGCACTAAAAAAATGTAAAAATAAAAAGAAAGCAAGATATATAGGACTATTGATATTTGATGAATAATTGAGAGAAAGAGAAAGAAACACTTACATTTAAATTGAGTACCATGAATATTGAAGTTGTATTTGTTTAAACATGCAATTTTAAACATTCTGGATCACTTCATATTGTATATAAGAATTCCTATTAGTTAATAAAGTAAAAATATATACAAATATATTTGAAAAAAAAATAATATTGAAAAAGCCATTACTTATTTTAATTTTAAGATATTTATTATTTTATATTCACACCATATTATTGCATAGTTTAAAAGTAAAGGCATTACTTTAGTTTATTAGAAAATCTAAGATCATTACGGAAAGACAATGACCTGTTCAGATTTTATATATAATAATAATAAATTATACTAAATAATCATAATTTTAAAGAAAAGGGAGTTAACTAATGTTAGATAAAATAAGCTTTACTCTTTCTCTATTTTTCTTGTACAACATCTTTTACTTAAAAATAAAAAATAAAACTCACCTAGAAGTTCTATATATATATTATGAAAATTCTTTGTTATATGACTATGATAATATGTGTAAGAGAAGCATGAAGATTTTGTGTTAAAGTGACTTTTGATAATAAAGTGCTTTTATACCATGAGAAATTATGTAAATTGTTAAGATTTTGTATATATTTTATTCAATACATGAAATAGATCATATAAAGAAATGAATAATTTTGTAATTTGATGCTTAAAATATATTAAAATGTTCTTGCAATGGTACTGACTCCAGATCCCTAGGAACTCCATCTCTACACATGTTACGGTAATAAGAAATGATGATAATGAAAAATAAAATATACTTGTATCCATAATAGGTGAGACTTCCATCCTAGAATAAGAGAATTGGAACTTATTGTGGTTCTGCTGGGAGTCTTTGTAGAAGTCGCATTCTAGAAAAGAATCAAAAGATCCCACCAAACATTCCATCCTGATTCAATCTCTCACCTTGAGTCCTCTCACATTGCTTCCTATCTTTGTGATCAATCTTAACTCATGTCTTATATATTAAAGAAGTCAAAGAGATTATGACTTAGTCTCTCATCATGAATTTAATTTGTTATTGTTTGGAATTTAAGTATACTAAGAAAATTGAGGGAAAAAAACAAAAAGAAAATCCAAGTCAATCTCCCACCTAGAGCCCTCTCGTATTAGTTACTTCCTATTTTTGTAATCATGCAAATAATCTCATTCCTCATATATGACAAAATTCAAACCAAAATTTCTTTATTTGTTAGTGTTTGGAATTTAATTAGTTTAAAGAAACAAAGAAAATAGAAAAGAAGAAAGAGAGAGAGAGAAACAAATTGAATAATTTGGCCTTCAATTGAATACTTATGCTACGATTATAAAGAAATTAATGGGGGAGAAAAGAGATTAAGAGGATGCTAACATTAGAGGGAACCATATCCTCTGGTCCACTCCCATCATGCTCCACAAGCACAAAAGGGGTGGGCCCCATACAATTTTGGAAAAACATTTCCTGCAAAAAGTGTATGGGCCCCACCTCCTTTGTGTCTGTGAAGCATCATAAACGTGGAGCAGAGGATACGAATCCACATTACATAAGATAACAATTAGAAATAATTTAGGAGAAAGAAACTTGGGTACAAGAGTAAGAAAAGAAGGAAAGAGATATAGATTATAGAGAAAAGTAAAAAATTAAAAAAACTAAGAAAGAGGTGAATAACATTTGAAATAGAGAGAATTTAGGAAGGACAAGAGACATGGATAGAGAAAAAAGAAAAGAATAAAAAATTTAATGAAGGAAAATAAATTGGGAGATGTGGGATGCCAGCTGTCGTTTCATTTTTAATAGGATTGTAATCAATATCGTGTAACTTTAATAAATCAATAATATCTTAATAGAAAATTTAAATGGTGAGATGTTTTATCTTTTCATTTTCAACAGGTAATGGAATTTTTCATTTCTAGTAGAAAAAGGAGGTGGGTGAGAGAATATATTGGAGAGAAGAGGATATGTATATATATGGAAAGGTGAGGTGGAATGCCTATCTTTACATTTTTAATAGGAGGTAGATGAGAGAATTTAGTGGCCGGTGATATAGTAGAATAGGGAGAGAGGGGATGTAGAAAGAAGGGATTGCTCACTAATCACCATAAACCAGTGCTAATTACTATAATATCAATTAATTTATTTTACCAAACAGCCTTATAATGCTTTTCAACTTCTCACCAAACTATCAAAAAATAATAAATCTCATTTTATAAAAGGGTTGCCTTAGCATTAAACCTAGGGGTACGTGACAATTCTTGATTAACCAAACCCACCCGTTCTCCTAGCTTAGAGCACCCATAATAAATGGTTGGGTTCAAGTTTTGGTTATTAGCCTTAGTTGGGAACCTTAATTCTACCCAATCAACCCAACATTTACTAAGGAACTGACCAACCTGAATCCAATTCTCTTTTACCACCTTATGTTTTCGAGTTAGCACTTTTAAAACACCCTTAGCATAGAGATATATGACAGGTGTCAACCTTGAAAATTGTGACATGTTCACAAGATCAAGACCCACCATTTAATGGTCTCACTATTGTATATGGAAAAAATAAAAATTTAGAGAATGGGCATAATGAAATGGTTTTTGACCATTTTAACCTTCACTTTAACATCCTTCTATTGTCCAATGAAAAAGGTAAAATAAAAGGTTGAGATAATCTAGTTATATTTGATATTTTTTTCCTTTTACGTAGGTGATATATTATGTGGGACTCATCTAGTGGTGGTACTAGTTCATTACAAATGAGACACATTCCAAAAATTTTGGGTTGACAACTCCTGTCAACCTTGGCTCTAACCTTTAAAAATAATAATAAATAAATAAAGAAGAAGAAGAAGACACTGCTAAATAATAAAATAAAAACCAAAATTCTCTAATAAGCATCCTAAACTAAGGGACTGAACTTTAAATAATTTTGACATTTAGCAATGCGGGAATGGCAACTGCAATGAACCTTTCTTGTGTAAATAGTATAAAACGTTACAAGGCATAAAAAGACAAAAAACAAATGACGAAAATATTTACTCAATGAGCTAGGCAAGGAGGCTATTTCTTTAATCTCTATTTCTTCTGAGTCGACTAAATGAAAAGCTAGATTCCCATAGCTAAATCCAAAATACCTTTATCTTTGAACAAAGAGATTGAAATCAATTAAACTTCTTACCTCATTTTCTCTAATAGAATAGAAAAAAAGCCTTTACACATCTAGAATATCAGATTGAAACGGACCGGTACTTAGAGCTCCAAAAAGGCATAAGGACAAGAGTGGTGATCGTCTGTCTGGTTGCCATGAAAAGGTTTTCTCAAGAAAATTTTTTCTCATAAAATCATTTTTAAGCTATCTGGTTGCCATGAAGGGTTGGTTTTCTCATGTTTTTCACATTATTCTTTTCTTTTCTTTTCTTTTCTATTCTTTTCTATGAAATTCAAGGTAACTAGACTGGTATGAAGTTTTTTCGTGTCTACTCTAGTTGACGCAAAAGCATTATAAATTTTAAATGATGTTTTTAATGATGCAAACACATTCTAAATTATTTTTATAATTTTTAAATGATGTTTTTTCTCGTCAACTTTTATAAATTTTTATAAATTCTAGTCCAAGAGTTTAGTCCATTTGTATTTCGGTTTGGATGGATGTTCATAAGTACTTGTTAAGTATGACAGTGTTCATGGTCAATGGAAGCATCATGACCTTAAGGTGAAGGACTCGAAGACTCCTCTTTGGTGA
>JAOXJP010252784.1:0-21806 GCA_025762735.1 Platanus orientalis | reverse complement strand
CTTTTCGGTACTGATGCGTCAGCCCCTCTGGTGCCGTTTTCACGGTTCTCATGAGATTCGTTCTCACATAATCCAAGTCTGCATGGATGGGATTTTACTTGCTTTACTCTTTCATGTTGTTTATTCAAAAAAATAAAAATAAAATTACAATCACATGTTTATCTCAACATGATGACCTAGAAAGCCTATAGTTTTCACAACTGTAAACTTGATGAAATGTTTAGTCTTCACAATGGGAAGATGGGAGACCCTACCCAAACAATCAAATACAGATTTATCTAGTTCAGTTCATTGGCCTATGTTCATGGGGTAATATGTCAGTTCTTTACTATATGAGAAAAGTTATAGATGCACATCAAAATTTTTTTTTTCAAGCTCTCACCCAAAACCTAAGCTCTTAGCCCTGTTACATCCAATTAAGCTCCCTTTTTTTCAAACCTTGGGGAAAACCTTATTTTCTTACTATAAATAGATTTTTATTCAAGGAGAAAATTCTCTCTCTTCATTCTATTTCCATGTAAAAAACAAAAGAATACTCAATTTGTTGTGAGACTCCCTTTTATATATAGTTCTTTCTTATGCCCTATCTTTATCCTAATTGGAGAAGAAAGAAAATTTATTTTTAGGAATTTTAAACTTCCACCTTTAAATCCTCTTCTGATCTAATGGCTGAAAACATGACATAATCCAATATCCACATTACAAATCACAGTGTGGATTCGGTATGTCCCCTTAACAAACGCCTATGGTCTGCCTACATGCAGCAGCGGACACATAGCGTTGAAAAAATGATTTACATTTTTTGGGGAGACTGTTTCATCCCAGGGGTACCAATCTACTTGGAATTTCGGATGGCCACACTAATTGCAATTTGATCTTTGGGGTCATTTAAATTCTCACTTGGTACATTAGTATTATAGCAGAAGGCAACTGCAAGGTACGGACCCAAAATCTGTGGTGTACAGCCTTTACCCTTAAAATTTTATTTCAACTTCTCTTGCTCTTTTTAATGGCGACTATGACAACTTTACCCAAGGGAGCCAAGTATCAAAAGGAGAGGTTTTTTTTGGTAAGGAGGCTCATAATTATCAAACACGGAAGGGACCTTGAACGAAAAGGTATGAGGGTTAATATATAATTATAAGCTAACCATGGGGTTTGAAGAGAAGCTTTACATTATTGAGTTATAATAATTGTTTGTTTGTTTGTTTATCAAATATTTAAGTTCCTATTTGTCTTCCAGTCTTTCACGTGTTATAGTGTCAAACAGTTAATTTTTTAATGCAAAAGGCACCATCTTAGTGGGCTGCCCAGATAGTTCCCAAAAAAACGAAAAACAATCGTGGGGTGCTCAGTTAGATAATTCTGTAACCATATCTCTCCACCACGAAAAACAAGTAGAAATTTAAGCCCTTTATTCCAAAAGAAGCAGAATCTTTCCCTCACTTTGAAAGGCTAAGGTTCGCTCATTGGGGAAGTCTAAGGTTCCCCCTTAACTTAATCAATTTGACTCGTTCTAGAGGCAGGGCAAAAGTTCCTCCCAAGTGGTTAGTTCTTTTGGGAGGACCTACATTCCAAACTCATTGGCTGAGCATTTAACATGTTAGACATCATTATTTATCCGGCCATCGAGTAACATTATTTTGCCAATGCCCCCTTGTCCGGGTGATTGTGGTGTTGAGAGAAATCACGAATTCAATCCCATCTTATAGCATTCCATACAATTTTGTATGTGTACATTGACGTATGCCACTCTCATATATGGTGTGGGTCCTGCACTATGCTTGAGTAATGAGTACCCTCACCAAAAAAAAAAAAAAAAAAAGAGAACATTATTTTGAAAGTACTATTCATATGATCAACACAATAACTATAGATTTCATGAGAAACAAGGTCAAACAACATTCTAATATATTGTACATCATAGGTATATCTAGTTGATGAGACAAACACACTCTGGTAACAGTAGATAAATATTCCAATGCACAAAAGAGTGCTATGTGTAATAAAGTGAGAAGAGATGAATAGGGTTTTTTCTTGGGTTATCTCTTTGAAGGGGGTTTTCTTCAAGGTAAGAGAACAAGTCTTCTTTGGGTTGTGAGAGAATGTGAAAAATGGTTGTGTCTTTTGGTGTTTTTTGTGTTTATTTTTATTTTTCGTGTTTATTATTACAACTTCGGATCTTTCGCTAGAAGAGTTGCGATCCTAACGACTAGTATCAGAGCTTTGGTTTGTATGGGAGCAATGACGACAATGGTAAAAGAATCCACAAAGTTCTTGGTTGAGAAATTCATTGGTTTAAACTTTGCATTTTGGAAGGTGCAAATAAATGATTACTTTTATCAAAAGAATTTATATTAGGTATAAGAGCCAAGTGGAGTGTGGTGCACATGTCACGAGTTTTAGGTCTTGATAAACATGCAGGTGGATCTAAGTTCAACATGAAATTTTCAAGGGGCTAAGAATGAAGCCAATGTGGAAATCGTTGAGGGTATCTCTATTCCAACCGCTGAATCCCAAAAGATCAAAGGTGGTAACATATTTGAAGACAAAAAGGGAAGAGCCATAAGAAGTTTACAATGGAACAAAATCTCATCACAATTGCAACAAGTAGTCATTTAAGAAGATTGACATTAGGTTCCAAGTGGGAGATTGTTGTGTGTGCAATCGGATGTGAAGATCCAATGAGGTGTAGGTGAAGCAAACCATAGACAAGATAAACTAATTTGATTAATCGAAAGTAAACTCGATTGATTGAACTCAAAGCATTTGGATCGATTGAGCGCAAAAGGTATTTAGCCGAGACACATTCGATGGATCGAGAATCAGTTCGATCGATCGAACTATATAGGATGTGAATTTCAAGTTTGCTTGGAAGGACAAAAGCATGATTTTGAGTGGTTGTTTCAAACAGGCTGATACTGTGACCTCTCTCCATCAGAATGCTATTAAACAGGCTGATACTGTGACCTCTCTCCATGAGAGGTGATGCAGCAACCACTAGGGAAATGGGGGGAATTGGTGATTCAAGGCAGCAATTTGATCAACATTTCTGCAAAATTGATTTGCATAGTGGCAGAGCTATGAATATAGAGACAATTAGTTGTTGTTCATCCAATAATTTACTACCCTAATCTGACTAACAAATGTAATGACAAAGTGAAGAATCTGAGTTGATGACAACGTGAAATGAACAAGAATAACAAACCAAAAAGAATCAATGGCACAACACATAATAATTTATGTGGTTCAATAATATTGCCTATGTCCACGGCAAAGACGCTCATGGAACTTCCACTGTGATAAAGATTACAGTTAGACAGACAAGGTCTCCCAAAATCCTGCCAACAGGATTATTTCAGCCCAAACCTCAATCCCAATTTCACTTCGACACCCAAAATCTTGCGATCCAATTAAATTCGAATTTGACAACTTAACAAGGTAGGGTCGGGAATGCTTTCGATTTTGAGAACTCGTTTAGATTAAATTTAGAGAAGTATACAACAATGTGTATATACCCAAAAGGGCACTCGTTAGAGAAATTAAGTGTGGATTTTGGAAGCTGAAGGCAAAATAGAAGTACAAAGGTTAGCATTGATAGGAAACTTATAACAGTATTAGACCTTCAATTCAAACCTTAAAGTGCTACTCTTCCATCAGATTACAGACTTGAAATCTTATTTGAAGCATTTACATATATATGGTTGCTAGTGAAGTTTACATGGCAAAGGAGGGTAAGCTCTGATCGATCATATGCCTCACCTTCACTTTCATTGCCCCACTCAGCTTTTGCACCCTTCTGGCAATCCCAAACAGTTGATCTTCCTCCATCTTCCTCGCAGAAGAAACCAAAACCACTCGAGTCCCACACAACTCATCGTATATTCTCTCAAATTCCTCCAACACCTCACCCACCATCCCCACCTTATTCTTGTTCACCAACATCTTCAACAACACCACCAAATGTTTATGAAACCTCCCCTTCTCTGCAACTTGCTTCACAACTTCACCTTTAGTCTTACTATCCATGAATGGATCGAGCAAGACACCGCGGAGATCCTCAGTTCGAAGTAGCCTTGAAAACCTTTGAACATCCCTTTCGATGTCATCCAGAGAATTGTTGCAGCGGGCTATGTCCAAGAGAGCAGCTGCATAACCACTTGCAGCATTTCGATGAATGAGAGGGGATGGAGATTTGAGTGATAAAGATTGGGAAGAATGGAGGAATGGAGAAGTATAGTTCTTGGAAGTGAAGGAAGAAGAGGACTTGTTAGAGATTGAATTGGGTTTGCTGGTCGAGAGATTGGACTGTGAAGGAAGGTTAGATGTATGAGGAGGTTTGAAGAGAAGGAGTTCACGGGGAGTTGCAGAAGTAAGGCCAGGGACTTTGAGAGTAGAAACAGAAGTGGACCAGGTATCCATGGAGGAAAGTCTTGTCCTTGAAGGAGAATTGTAATGTATTTGTTTGGTTTTCTATGGAGAAAGAGATAAGGAGAGATTTCAGGAGAGATTTCAGCCACTAAAAGAAAACATCACTATTAGTGTTTATTGTTCGATGGGTCCCATTAATGTCACACTGATTCATGGATCTTATTTGCAATCTTTTGGATGGCCAGAGATAATCTGTGAAGATTACAGAAAAAATAATTAGAAAAAAAATCTGGTCGTAAACTGTTCATGGAGATCTGATAGGCGAAGCTCATCCACTAACGCAAGATGGTAATGTCATAGATCTTCTGTAGGATCCTCTTGTGGTATCCTTTGCACGTTTCCAAATGGAGGCCAGATGTTCTGTCCAGGATTTGCAGTCCAGGTCACCGTGGGGCTTCACATAGAATAAAATGGGTGGGACTTTGTTGAAATCCATTTTATTCCATTTAAAGCCTCATGGTATCCTAGACACCATCTTGAACGGCAAGTCCTGGACAGAACTTTTTTTCCATTTTAAAAGAGACCAGATGTTCTGTCTAAGATTTGCCAACAGGACACCATGTGCTTCACATAGAATAAAATGGGCGGGATTTTGAAAAATGTGACAAATCTCGTTGGTAAAAGCAAGAACTCAGCCGTCTCTCCCAAAACCCTAAGGTTAGCCAAATGATCAAATATATTTCAAGTTTTCAACACTCACCTTTTTTTTTTTTAATGAATATTTTCAACACTCACCCTCTGGATGGACATTCTAGACAATGAACATGGGGGAGCAAAGTGTGACTTCACTGAACATGCATACATGCGTATGCTCTGATGCCATCTTAAATAAAACAATTAACCCACTCTCCCAAAACCTTAAGGGCATAAAAGAGGTTATAACGGCTCAGGATCCTGTCCTGTCTGCTTATGTCCTGTTAAGACCTGTGCACAATCAAAGTGCATGGTTTGGCATAAAAAAATGGTTGTGCATAGGTTGTGCACATCTTTTTATGCCAAACTGTATACTTAGGTTGTGGACATGTCCTAACAGGAAATAAGCAGACAGACGGGATCTAAACTGGGTTATAACTAATGTACTAAATATATTTCAATACCAGCAAAAAATGATCTGAAAATCTTAACAATTTGAAGCCCGAAACAGAAATCAAAAGTATGCAGTGGCTCCAACTACTAATAATGGCGGAGGGACTACTGATTTTGAAAACCTTAACCGTGTAGGTTTCTCATGAAAATGCTGCGTTTCTTTCAATTTTTCTCTCTTGATATTCAGAAATTGCTAAGATATTGTCCGACATGGTAGTTGAGGTTGAAAGAAGTTGCAGAAGGTTTCATGCCATTGATATAAACTGCCTCGTTTCATCCCACAGCTACTTTAACTAGCATTTTTTTTTGGTAAGGACTTTAACTAACACTGTTCCTTTAGGTGTTTTCACACCATTATTGGAATGCTCCTATGCCCTTGTTCGCAGCTACTTCAGTCACTACAAAGATGTCTTACCCTTGTCAACTATTACTTCAAATATTTTCTGTAGATGCTTCATATACCATTAATGCAAGGCTTCTATGCCTTCATTCATCACGACTATGAGCGCCCCATGTTGTTATTAAGAGTTGTTCTACCTTTATTCTTAATTGCAAGCATCACTTACAAGTTCTTCTTGACTCGTGTACGTTGGGCTTACATCTTTGTCTTTGTTTAGGTTACTTTTGTGGTGATGAGAAAATCAATATGATGGAATAATCAAAATTATTTTCTAGTTGGTCGCGAATGAGGATCAATTGCGGACTACAATTTAGTCACTAATAACAATTCAGTCGCGGATGATTTTGTTAGTCATGACACACATGCTCAGTTGCGGGTCATCAATTCAGTCACGGGCTAGGCTAGGTTCAGTTGTGACACTTCATTTAGTTGCGACACGGGATCTCAGTCGTGATTCAACTTGTAGGTTGCGATTTTCTGGTTTTTATTGTCTTCTTCAATTTAGGAATTAAGTTAACCAAATTCATCTGAGCATAGAAGCTATCATTATCACGTTTCTTAAGGATATTCGAGGCCTCCTAGTAACGTGCAAGGGATAATAGAGCTAACTCCATGATAGAATCTAGCTCAAGTAGAACCCTTGTCTCTTTACAGATTGACACTCTTTAGCATAGACAAATCACACATCATTGTTGTTCTTAAAGCTCAAAAGTCTCAAGGTTTAATTTTGTAGAAAATCTGACAATATAACGACATTATAGATTGCTTTTCTTAAATATAGATCATTCAAGAGATCAATGTGATTTCTCCCAAGGAGAATACTGAATATCAAGATGATGTTACTTAATTGAATCAAGCGATTTCCCTTGATAAAGAATGCATATCCAAAAGAATCTTAGATCAAGAATTCACATTTTTCTTTTTTCTCAAAGAAGAAAGTCTGGTTCAAGAATTGAATACATAAAGAGGAGAGAAAAAGAGAGATTAAAAAGATGAAGTGCACAAGCAGACAAGCAGTATGGCGTTTCCTTCTTCTTTAGACAAAACTCTCTAGAATACACACAATAATTGCTTTCTTCTTGTTGTTGTTTTTTCAAAGAAAACCCTAATGCAACCACCAAAATTACAACTCACAAAATCACACAACTTTTTTAGTTTGTTCAAAGTATATTTATAAGTGGATGATAGTTGTATAACAACCCTAGATTGAGAAAAAGGGAGTGTGGCAACCCTAACCCACTTCCACACATCTTCAAATTAGGGAAGTGGGAGTTGGCTTGGTCACCACTCATCTATCTCTTGTAAAATTAGGGAAGTGCTCCTACAACGGATAATGTGATTGCTAGAGGCCTGATCATTCTAAATGGGTGTTGCATGTGCTTGATGGATGTTGAAACTGCTTGTCATTTATTATTATTTTGCCCTGTGGTAGAGGGCCTTTGGAAATTCTTCCTTGAGGGTGTGGGGGTCCCTTGGGTTCATCCGGCCTTTATTCGTGATCTATTTAGAGGTTGGCCCTCTAAGCCCCCTAGGTTGTGTAATCTGATGGGTAAGGTGATTTGGCCTCTCTTGCCTGCAGCGATATGTTGGGCTATCTGGACTAAGTGGAACAGGAGGACATTTGATGGATCGTCTTTGTCATATCAAAGATTACATGTTACGGTACTTTCTTTCCTTTTCGATTGGTCATATGCTACTCCGGTTAATAACCGCCCTTCGTTCGGGGAATGGTTATTTGATTAGAACTCCTTTATTATGTCTGATTAATGTGCTTGATGTATCAGTACATTGCTTATGTAGCCTTTGGTTTCTTAATAAAATTTCCTTATCTTTAATATATATATATATATATATATATATATATATATATAGGGTTACCACTTTGATTTCCTGTGAATCACTTAAATCTTGCACTCTATATGTTTGATAAAATGTCTCTTATAGATTTTACATATTACTCAAATGTTTCTGGGATGTTTTTCAATTCTTTGCATGAGCATAATGTCTCTTATGTTAGATTATCTCAAATATATGTTGGCTTATGATAATTGGTGATGCTCTATTAATTCTCTATGTTAGTTTATAACTCTCTTTGGTGTGTTTCATTTGATTCATGTTACACCATGATGAATTGTGCTAATTCTATTAATTTTCATGTGGCCACGTTATTATTTACATCATGTGATATTTCTTAGTGGCATGTGCATGTTATCATTGACATGGTTTCTCCCGGATTTTCATGTGGCTCTTTACACGGGATTTCTACGTGAGTTTTTTTAAAATGATTTAAGATACTTGGTTTTTAACCTACATAAACTGTCATAAAATAATTTTACATCCATGAGCACCCTATATATTCTTAGATTTGGGTCAAACATCTTCACTTACTTGTAGGTATTTGGCACATTTCACGTGATTTTCTACTACACCCTTTGGACTTTTAATGAGATAAAATACATAGATATTTTAAATGACATGATTATGTAGTATCTATTTTATGTTACAAAAATATGGTTTGTGAACGTGATTTGGATGTGAGGATTTGATATGATACCCTTATACGGGATTATACCCTATTGGGCTCGAAGACCCCTAAGTGGGTTGGTCATTGTGACCTTTATATATGTGTATGGTCTTTATGACCTTGAAGGCCCTTATATGGGTTGGCTAGACATAGCCTCGTAGACCCCTATGTAGGTTTCCCCTTGTGGGCCTAGAGACCCTTTCATGGGTTGTCCCTCATGGGTCCGTAAACCCCTTTATGGGTTAGCCTTATGGCTTTAGGTACCCAATCATCGGGTCACATTAATAGGTGAAGATGACCCTAGTGGCCTAATATATGTTATATGATATGATTGTGTCGGAGACCCTTATGTGGGTTATGTGATTTGTTTTGTCGGAGAGTCCTACACAAGTTATGTGATTTGTTTATCGGAGACCCTCACATGGGTTATATGTTGTGGATTTATCAGAAACTTTACATGCTTTATTTACATTGGGCTTTATTACGTGATAGAGACCTCTTATAGGTTGACATGTGGCATGTAGTACTTAGCTTGAGGTATATAGCACCTAACATGCACATATAGTACTTAGTATGTGGCATATAGCATATGGTATATGTAGGGCTCAGTTTAGTTCACTTTGGACTCTCTTGTAGTTATCTTGTAACATGTGTATACTCATTTCATAGTAGGGATACATGTTTAGTAAATGTGATGTACTCTCATTTCTACTTTGATTCCTTAGTTTATCTTGATTCATTTTACTTGCTACTGTGATTATCTTTGGCTTTCTTTAGTGTTGTATAAACTACATACCTTCTCGCTAAGCCCATCAAGCTTACCCCAATTGGCACCACCTGCAAATGTCTTGGTGCACGAGTTGGATTGCTCCTTAGGAAGAGGAGAAGATGGGGAAGAGGCTTTCAAGCCCAAGGATGATACATTTCACTTAAGTTTTATTCTAGTTTATCAGTGATGTAGTACCTTGTTTATTTGAGATGGACCCCTTCATGGGCAAGGATTATATATACTTTATGGGCAGGTGTAGGCTCCTTTTATTTTGGATGGTTATGAGATACTTTTTGGATGGTCATGATGGTATTATTAATTCTGCTGCACTTATTCGAATTATGTCATTATTTTTCTATTTTGCTGCGATGTGTTTATCTTATGTGGATTTAAATGGATGTTAAAGGATAAGAAAAAAAAATTATATGAAAAAAATTGATATGGGATTAAGTAAGAGGGTTAGTGACCCACTCCGAGCTCGTTGGTCTCTCCAACATGAGAAACGGGTTTGGGGAGGATCATTCCCATGTCAAGGATCCGACGACCCACTTCATGATCGCGGATTTGGGTTGTGACATGATATTAGTCATGGTTTAATCTATAGGTTGCAACTTCATTGTTTTTATTGTCTTATTCAATTTAGGAGTTAAATTAACTGATTCATCCGAGCATAGAATGTGTTGTTATCATGCTTCTTGAAAAAAGTTAAGGCCTCCCAATAACGCATAGGGAATAGTGGTTAAGCTAACTCTAGGATACAAACTAGCTCGGGTAGAACCCTTGTGTCTCTACGTATTTACACTCTTCGACAGAGACGAATGACACCTCATTGTTGTTCTTAAAGCCCAAAAGTCTTAGCATTTAATTTTGTAGAAAATCTTGTAGCATAACGACACTGTAAAATGGTTTTCTCAACTATCGATTATATAAGAGATCAAGGTGATTTCCCTCAAAGAGAATTCCAAATCTCAAGATGATGTTACTCAGTTCAATCAAGCGATCTTCCTTGATAGAAAGTGTGGATCTAAAAGAGCATTCAATCAAGAACTCACGACTTTGATCTTCTTAAGGAAGAAAGCCTAGTTCAAGAACCAGATATACAAAGAGAAGAGAGAAAGTGATTAAGAAGATGAAGTGCACAAGTAGGATGTCATTTCCTTCATTTTTCTTTTTTTTAAGAGAAAACTCTTTGGAATACACGTAACAACCTCTTTCTTCTTCCTATTGTTTTCTCAAAGAAAACCCTAATGCAACCACCAAAATCACAACTCACAAAATCACACACCTTTTTTTGTTCGTCCAAAGCATATTTATGAGTGAATGAGGGTTGTGTGACAACTCTAGATTGAGAGAGGTAGAGTGCGGAAACCCTAGCCCACTCCCACATGTCTCCTCCAAATTAGGCAAGTGGGAGTTGCCTTGGTTGCTACTTCTCTATCTCTTGTAATATTTAGTTTCTATTTTTAAAATATTTCAATAGATTAATGCCAAAACCAATCTAGCAGTTTGTTACCATCCATACAACTATTGTCCCACATACTCTACTTGACCCGGACATTGTTCTCTTGATGCCTTACTCCACTTCCCAAACTGTACACTATTTTTGGTGTCTTGTATTATTGCCCAACCCAGGCTCAATTTTTCATGCCATGTATCATTGATTGATTCTGGTGCCATCCAAGCTAGACACTACTCAATGGATTTTCATGTTGTGTTGCACCAATAGTGGCTCTCATTTATTCCATATTTAAAGCTTAACACTCTAAGAGGAGCATGCGAGGATATATGTATCATGGGTAAAGATTGTACCTCATTTGAAGAAGCATGCACATGAGTCTAGTATCCAAACTTTGATGGTGCACACCCTCAAATACTAGGACTATATGATTATCTCTCTTGTTTATCTTACAATTTGATCCTTGAGCTTGCATATCCCTTGATTTGAATATTTACTAGTTGTGACACGTATTGGTTACATGGCGTCAAATAGGGCTGACACCTATTCCTTTATCATTTGTCCCTATCATAGGGTTTAAGACGGTCTATAAATACCCCTAATCCCACCATATTGGGATGGCATACAAAAATACAAAATGTTAGAGGAAAATAGAGTCAAAAGAATTTGAGATTGGCTCAACGAAAAACATGGGCTCGACATTCCTTACATTTTTAAACTCTATTTCTTGATTTGAGTATTCTTACCTTAGCCCTTATAATGAATTAATGGATGCCTACACATTTTTAGGTGGTCATAAAGGTGCATATGCTTGTTTATGTCAATAATGATCACCAATGATAACCTCAAGAGGGCCAAAGATAAGAAGATCACAATTTTTTTCTTTCATTACATAAGCGTCCTGACCTAGTAACACTTAGACTACTCTTGCCACAAGTTCCACTCTAGAACATTTGGCAACTAATAGTGGAGATTAGATCTATTTTTCATCTATGATCATCACCCTTATTTATGGAAAGTGATGAAGACCCATTGTTCTATGCCCAAAGGTAGAATGTGGAACAAGATACCAAACGCCAACCTCTTATGGGAACCTTGCAACATTTAACAAAGCCCTCTTAGCTAAGAAAGCTTGGAGTATTTAATTAGTTTCACCCAAACTCCATATAGACTTAGCTTCTAAAATCTAATTACCTCCCCAATGTTTTTTGGATGCAAACGTCTCTTCCAATTGCTTGTGGGCTTGGAAGGGCATTGCCAAAGGTAGGGACCTCTTGAAAAAAGGTTTGAGGTGGCAAGTTGGAGATGGCTCGAAAATTAGAATTTGGGATAATGCATAGATTCTAACTCTTCGTTGTTTTAAGATTGCCTCTTCTAAGCCTCTTGGGTTATCCTAAGAGTGGGTCTTTAGCCTTATAGTCCATCATTTGGGGATTTAAAATTGATAACTACTGGTAGTCATATTTTTCTCTTTTGTGGTGAATGAGATCTTAAGGATCCCTCTTAGCTTCTGACCCATGCAAAAACAATGTTACCACTTTGAAAAAGAAATGCATGTTCTCTATTAAGTCGGCTTACCACCTACAATCTAATATGTTGGCCTCTCCCCCCTGAATGCTAGTGTTATCAACTTCCCTTGGTCAAAGATTTGTGCTCTTAAAGTGCCGCCTAGAGTTAAACATTTCCTTTGGAGAACTTGCAAGGAGATAATCACGATAAAAGAAAATCTGGTTAAAAGAAAGATTATTGCATCTCCCCTTTGCCTTGTGTTAACACAAGAAAAATCACAAATAAATACTTCATTTTTTTTGTTTTCCCAAAATTTCCATTATCTGCGACTTTCCATTGTCATTCGCAACTAAACTAACTTATTCACGACTAAGTGACCGCGACTAACCATACCCATGACTGATGAAGTTAGAAAACTCAAATTTGTCATATTTTATATTTAAAAAACTAGAGATAGCAACCAAGGTGTTTTTAGAATCCTAAGGCACCCAAAAGACTAATGTAACAATCTAACTCATGCATGAGTTTCCCAATTCGTATATGTTTCTAAAAGAGTACAATCCTACACCAATAAGGATACAATTATAGTAAGTCTCTAATGTTTCATCAAATCTTACAAACAAGGGATAAAATAAGAGCAACAGAGAATTCTTACAAGGTTAAAGATTCAATCTCGGCCATTGGCCTTACATCAAGTTGGGATGAGTGGCACATATTCGGCCACATTAGCAAGTCTTCTAGGAGATATGAGCTGAAAATTAGTAAGCTGTTTCAACTATAGGCAACAAACCAGTAGACAATTGGGAGTCCAAATAGGAGTCTAAGTCTAGTCTCCAACCTTTATATAAATACCCAAAATTAACACTTTTGACAGGCATTCATCAAACATTTTTTTCACCTCTCTTTCTCTTAAGAACTCAATCATCTTCTCCAATAGCCTCATGCCTCATGTTCAAAGTTCAATCTGTCATCTCCAAGGAGGCTGTAAGTCCTAACACCTTTGTAGAGTTTAAGGAAGACAACAAAGGAGCACAAAATCCAGGGATTGATGGCCACAACTAGGTGAGTTGATGTTTGTAATTTACTTTATTTTAAAGAGCTTGAAGTGTAATGGTAGCTTCCTATTCCAATCATAATTCGTATTAATGGAAAGTCCAATTCTCTTCTCTTTCTCTTTTTTTCTTTATGTCTATGCAAGCTTTTCTTGATGAGTCTACTCTCCATTGTCTTATGGAGTGTGACCTTATAGCACGTGTCTAAGAAGCTTCCCCCTTAGGCTATGATTGGGTTCCACCCAAGTTGTCTCTCTTGCTTAGTGGTTGAATGAGTTGCTTAATTCCAATGATAGGAATCATAGGGAGAAAGAGACCTTGTTGTTGGCTATTAACAATTTGTGTTAAATCATGTGGAAAAGTAGGAATGCTTTGTGCTATGATCATTCCCCTTTTAATCCTAATGCAATCCTATTTTCTTTTAGGAGGGCTATGGAGGTGATTGCTCCTACACCCAAGTCTAGCCACTGCGTAGTCTAAATAATCAAGATCTCATGACAGAGATTAGGTTGTTTTTGTAGTCCCCCTTGGGTAGGTGGATCAAAGTTAATTTTGATGGTGCTTTCAATCCTTCCCTCATCATGTTTAGAGATGCAACAGGATCTTTTATAGCTTCCTTTTCCTCCCTATTGTCAAGTTTTAGTTCGAGTGTTTCTGAATGCATTGCTTCTATCTCAGGGCTTCGTTTTTGAAGGGGATGCTGTCAACATTCTTAAGGCCATCGGATAGGGGAGCAATTTTTGTGATTGGGAGTTGTCAAATCTTGTACATGAATGCTCATTTCTAATGGACCTGTTTGATCTTTCTTTTTTTTTTTTGTTAGCTTATGTTAAGCAACAAGAAAACAAGGTTTCCCATTGTACATCAAAGAAGGGGTCCTTGTCTCAGTTCCCATTTTCATGGTTGGACTCTCCATCTTTATGGCTATCTCTTGGTCTTGCAACATATGTATCTACTCCTTCAAGAACCCTAAAGCCCCTTTTATTTCTTAATGAAGTTTGTGATAATTTTATAAAAAGAGAGACCCAAAAAAAAAAATTACCAAGGTTGGACACACCTTTAACACCAACAACTGCTAAAGATGGAGCAGATATATTATCTTCGAAAGAGGTCTATGCACCTATTATGCTTTGCCCATGAATAACCCAATGTAAGTACACAATTCAGTCCTCCCTATCTCACCAACACATCATTATTCCAATATTACCATGAGCAAGGAGGAACCCCAAACTTTTATTATGATCCACCCTACCTATTCATATTCAACAAAGCAATACCCAAAGCATTACACCTTGGGGTCATCCCTTGTTCATTGGAAGAATAGGAAAATGCACAAGGATGTGTCTATTATTTCATCGAGTCTCTTGGTGCACACACCCATGGCACCAAGTTGAGGCTATTAGAGTTTTCCAAGTCTCTTGTTGATAGAGCATACCCATAGTAAAACTGTTGAGTACTTTGACAAATTTTAATCCAAAAGGAAACTTCCATGTGATTGGTTTCCTTGTCCAATTAGAAAAGTGTGAAAACGTGTGGGTTCTTTTTTCATGGGTTCCATAAGACTAAAAAAATCTCTATATAATAGGAGATTGGTTTGCATTGGGTGTGTGTCTTTCTTTCTCAAGGGTTTTCTTTAAGGTGAGAAAATAAGATCTTCTCTAGGTTATGAGAGAATGTGAGAAAGGGGTTCTTTATATGCTTGAGAGAAATGAGGAAGAATGATGTAATATGATTAATAACTTAGGTTCTAAGGTGAGAGCTTAAGTAAGAGAGATTTGTATTTCTTTTACTTTTCTCATATAGTGAAAACGGATATCCTTGTGGCTGTAGGCATTTTGCCGAACCATGCAAAATCATCGTCTTTTGTGATTGTTATTTTTTCTACTTTGGTTTTATTTATTGCATAGATCATGAGTGTTTTAGGCCCATATCCCATCACATGGAATATTATGGCTATTTCTACTAAAATAACAATTGGTTTTAGAACTTTTAGTTTGTGTTTAGGAGTAAGAGGAAGAAATTGGTGTATAAAAATATTTTTATTAAAATCGATTTCTTTACTAAAATTTTGGATTGATTAATGATGGCAATAAAGGCTTCCATTGGATGGTTCACTTTGGAGAAAATTGATGAAAATGGTAGTTTAACTCTTTGGCAAAGAAGGGTGAAGGATTTGTTAGTACAACAAGATTCGTACAAGGTGTTGCAGGGAAATATAGGAAAGTCCAAGGAGATAGAGGATGATGATTGGTGAGATGTAAAGGTGAGAGCAGTCAACACAATTCATCTTTGTCTCATGGATAATGTTTTATTTAATGTTATGGATGATGATTTGGCATTAGTTTTATGAGAGAAGTTGGAGAAACTCTGTATGGGAAAGAGTCTCACCAACAAACTATATTTAAAGCGGCAACTATATGGGTTGAAGATGGTGGAAAGTGTGAATCTATTGGACTACTTAAACATGTTCAACCAGCTCTTAGATTAACTACACAAAGTTGATGTCAAGGTGGAGGAAGAAGATAATGCCATTTTGTTTTTTTACCTTACTTCTGGATTTTTACGACAATATGGTGATAATGTTACTGTTCAGGAAAGATACAATAAGCATATAAGATATCATGACATCATTCCTATCTAATGAGATTAGTAGGATCCAAATCTTGAAAGAGATTAAAATTTTACAAAGGAAGGTCATTTATGAAGGGATCTAAGAATAACATGTTTAGGTCCAAGTCCAGAGGAAAGGGTAAGGTTTAATGTTTCCATTGTATGGACAGATATGATCACATTAATCGGGATTGTCCATAACATACTAATAGGAAGAAAAGTGAAGTCCCATTACAATGTTGACAAAGGAATATGGGAATTCATTGGAGATGTTATCTCAATCTTCAAAGGTATGGGCACTTTTCTCATGATGAGTGGATATTAGATTCAGGTTATCAAATTCATACATGCTTCAGGAAATAATATTTTGATACGTTCCAATAGAAGAAGACATATGTTGTTTCTTTGGGTGACAGGTCCATTTGTAACATCATGGATATTGAAATGGTGAAGATCAAGATTTTCAATGGAGTAGTTTGTACTTTTAATGGTGTGACATATGTTCCAAAGATGTGAAGGAGTTTAATATATTTAGGCTAATTAGACTCCATGGGATACAGGTATTCAATTGAACGTGGAGCAATGAAATCACGCATGGTTGTTTGGTCCTGATGAAGGGAGAAAAGTATAATGGTTTGTATCCTTTGATAGGGAATACAATAATTAATTATGTTTCTTTGACCTTGATGAGGAGCTAGAAACAAGGTGCACGGAATAACAAATGCTTGTGCATGGTCTCTTTCGCAGTTAGGGCATATGCAAATATTATGAATTTCAAAATTATAGACAATGATGAGACAGTTCCTGTGGGTGATGAGGATGGATCAATGTCCCTCTCTGGAGTTAACTAGATGAGTTGACTCGGGACAATTAAACATGTGCACTAGCCATGTTATGATCAAGTCGGATGGAGTTAAGACCGAATTGATTTAATGGTATATGTAGCGTGCAATTCTTAAAGGCCAATGGTTGTTTGTGGTGATATCAGATAGGTTATGATTCAGGTTTGAGATGGAGGTGCATTCCAAGTATATATAGTGCAGAGTTCACTAAGAATGACGAATACATGATGTTTCTAAGGTGTTTACGGAATGTGAGATAAGGTCGAGTGTGATGCACATTTCACAAGTTTTATGTCTTAGCAAAGATAAAGGTAGAGCTAACTTCAATAAGAAATCTTCAAGGTGGCTGCAAACATGCCAATGTATAGATTGTTGGGTTTTTTTTCGACAAGTTTCCAACCAAAAAGAATCTTTCATGTGAATTAATTGGTTTCCTTTTCAAATTAGGAGAGTGAAAATGTGTGAGTGCTCTTTTCATGAGCTCCACAAGACTAACAAAATCTCTATATAATATGAGATTGGCTTGTAAATTGGGTGCGTCTTTCTTTCTCAAAAGGTTTTCTCTTTGAAGGGGGTCTTCTCCGGGTTGTGAGAAAATATGAAAAAAGGTTTTTTTCATAGGGTTAAGAGAAGTGAGGGAGAATGGTGTAACAAGATTACAAGCTTGGGTTATAGGGTAAGAGCTTGAGTAAGAGAGCTTTACACATATTTTACTTTTATCATATAGTGAAAAGGGGATATCTCGTCTTATGTGATAGTTTATTTCTTTTTTGCTTTGGTATTATTTATAGCATAGATCATGAGTGTTTTAGACTTGTATCGCGTCACACAAAATATTAGGATTGTTTCTATTGTACCAACAAAAACCATCTCATGCCCGGTTCTATGAAAGACTAAGAAGAAGAAATCATCTTTCTCTTTTGTTCTGTTAGTGTATATTCTGATTAATGTTAGTGTATATTCTGATTACCTTAATTAAGAATTACCACGTGTTCAACTTTTAGCATCTCAGGGTCATCTAGGTTCCGTAGATTTAATGTCTTTTGATTGTGTCTCATGTCATCTTGGAAAACAAACGTATTTATCATTCAATAAAAGTGAATCTTTCTCTTCTGCACCTTTTGATTTGGTCCATTATGATATTTGGGGTCTTACTCCCATTCCCACTGAGGGGGGGCGGGTCTCATTATTTTGTTATCTTCATTGATGATTACTGTTCTCTATACTTGGATATATCTCTCTTACAACATCGATCTGAACTTGCTTATATTTATTAAACTTTTCATAAAATGGTGCAAACACAATTCCCTCGTACCATCAAAATTTTTCGTTTAAATAATGCTATGGAATATAATGACAAATCTTTTCTTGATTTTTTAAAATCAGCATGGAACACTCACATCATTCTTGTCCTTATACCTCTCAACAGAATGGGGGTGTAGAACAAAAACGCCGTCACATCTTAGACATTGTAAGAGCCTTTCTCATTTGTGCTTTTATTCTTGAAATTTTTTGAGGTGAAGTTGCTCTTACTGCTATTTATACCATCAATAGGATACCTTCACCCACAATTCAAAACAAAACTCCTTTTGAGGTTCTCTATGGTAGTGTCCATGACTATTCCTTTCTTTGGGTTTTTGGTTGTGCATGCTTTGTCACTCTTCCTCCACATGAGCACACAGAGCTTAAACCATGTTCCCGATTATGTTGTTTTCTTGGTTATGGCATTACTCAAAAAGGTTATCATTGCTATGATTCCCTAACCAAACGCCTTTGGATTTCTCACCATGTGTTCTTTGGCAGAAAGCTATGTCTGAGGAATTAGATGCCTTTACCAAAACTCACACCTGGGACTTGGTGGACCTACCTCATGGAAAAACTGTAGTTGGATGTAAATGGGTCTACAAAATTAAGACTCGAGCAGATGGATCAGTTGAATGGTATAAGGCTCGTCTTGTTGCAAGGGCTTTGCCTAGGAGTACGATATTGATTATGAGGAAACTTTTGCTCCTTTAGCACGACTTACCTTTGTTAGATCCTTGCTTGTAGTTGCTGCAGTTCGTCATTGACAGTTATTTTAAATGAATGTTAAAAATGCCTTTCTTAATGGTGATCTTGCTAAAGAAGTCTATATGCAGCCTCCACCTGGGTATGAGCATCCTCTACACAAAGTTTATCATCTTCATCGTGCTCTTTATGGGCTAAAGCAGGCTCCTTGAGCTTGGTTTGCCAAATTCAGTTATGTGGTTGCTCAACAAGGTTTTGTTTCCAGTCTATATGACACTGTTCTCTTTCTACACATTACTGATGCTGGTACTATCCTTATCCTTCTCTATGCTGATGATATGATCATTATTGGTGATGATACTTTTGGCATTCAAGGTCTTTAGGATTTTCTTAGTCAGAATTTTGAGATGAAGGATTTGGGGAAACTCAGTTATTTTCTTGGCTTTGAGGTTACTTCAGGTACAGATGGTTATTATCTTTCCCAGGCTAAATATGCTTCTAATATGCTTTCTAGAGCCAGTTTAACTGATAGTAAGACAACCAACAGTCCTCTTGAGTCGAATGTTAAGCTTCTTGCCATTGATGGTGCACCTCTTCCAAATGCCACCCTCTACAAACAGTTGGTTGGCAACCTTATTTATCTCACCGTCACATGGCCATATATCTCTTATGTTGTTCATTTAGTCAATCAATTTATGAATGCACCTCACTCTACTCTTTATGCTGCTGTTCTTTGTATCTTATGCTATGTCAAGGGGACTTTGTTTCATGGACTTCACTTCCCTTCGCACTCCTCCCTTGAGCTTTGTGCCTATTCTGATGCTGATTGGGCTGATGATCCCATTGATTGTCGTTCCACCACAAGCTACTGTTTCTTATTTAGGACTTCTCTGATTTCTTGATGTAGTAAGAAACAATCCGTTGTTGCCCACTCTAGCACTGAAGTTGAGTATCACGCACTTGTTAACACTACATCTGAACTTTTGTGGCTATGGTGGCTTTTGTTGGACATGTGTGCTCCTTAGCTAACTAGTTCTTCCATTCATTGTGATAATCGTAGTACAATACAAATTGCTCATAACGATGTTTTTCATGAGCGTACTAAACATATCGAGATTGATTATCACTTCATCCACCATCATCTTCAGCAAAACATTTTGCACCTACGATCAGTCTCCTCTGAGGATCAGCTTGCTGACATTTTTACAAAATCTCTTCCACCCAGTCGTCTTAATTGGTGATCTTATTTCCAAACTCAAGTTGGCTTTGCCACTTCGAGTTTGAGGGGGGGGATGTTAGTGTATATTTTGATTAATGTTAGTGTACATTCTAATTACTTTAATTAGGTCAGAATATTACCTTTATATTCTCATAATATTACGACAATATTCGTAAGTACTGGAAATATTAGTGTATATTTTGATTACCTTAATTAGGCCAAAATATTACCTTATATTCTCAGAATATTATGACAATATTCTTAGGTGCTGTAAATATTAGTGTATATTCTGATTACCTTAATTAGGTCAGAATATTACCTTATATTCTCATAATAATACGACAATATTCTTAGGTGCTGTAAATATTCTAAGTCAGAATATTCTGTAATTATGTATTGATTGTATTTCCTTATTTGATAGGGCTTGTTCAATTATCAATAAGCCCCTTTACAATACAGATGATTCATTTAGAAAAATACAAACACATTTATACAAACTTCTATTTTCTCTTTTTTTTTTTTACATGTTCCAAGTTATTCCATGCTCGGTGGCTATTAGCATGATCGATATGCATGTTATCGGGTGAGTAAAGACCTAAAGGTAGTCAGGTTCATTGGCATGACAATAAATTGTCGTGATAATGGTTCTGAGACGAAAGTAGTAGGCATGTTAGGAGAATGTAGATCCTTCTTCTTCTATTATTTAATTTAATTTAATTTAGTTTTATTTTATTTTTTGGTGTGTGTAAGCATTGGCAATATTATGCATAGTACACGATTACAAACAGTTAGGTCTTTGGAAATGGCTCTCTCCAACCCTTGTAGACCCTTCTTTGAGGTGACTAATGTTCCCAAGTTCTCTCAAACGCTTACATACCCTTCTTTGAGCGGACTAATGTTCCCAAGTTCTCTAAGTTACAAAGCAATGCGAGCCGAGTGGGTGGGTTCCATTTTCGCTACCCAGCTAAGTAGTAAAAGCCCTTGGGTTAAGAAAAATAAGGATTGTAGCATGCTCGACATGGGATAATGGTAGCAAAAAGGGTTCTATAATGAGACTGAAACTTGAAATATGGGTCCCTTGAAATTCTAGACTCATTGCAAGCTAATATAGGTGATTGCCCTTGGAATCTAAGACAACTCATTTCAAACTGTAAGATTATCTATTTCACCTTTGATGAAGTCTCCTATTCTAGGAGAACTTTCAAATTCAACAGTCCATTTCTTGCTCAATTTGGGGCTTCCCATCCTTGTACCAAGACATGGGTATCTCACCCTCCTCCACGGTTCGATATTACACGTATCATGTTGTTTAAATCGGTTTGGATCTTGTCCAGCCTCCTTATGGCCTGTTAGGGTCTGTCTGGTCTAATAGGTTGACACATCACCAAAAAAAGGAGGTTGGACAGGATCCAAATTGCTCGTTTGGTGATGTGTCAACCTGTTAGGCCAGACAGGTCTTAACAGGCCTGACAGGATCCAAACCGTGTTTAAATATTCCATTTCTTGATCTCTTAGTATGCTTAAAATACCGAGGGAAGATTGTGTCCACTCTTTTTAACAAACACTCCTCTCCACCCCTTATCAGGGTATGGGTACATCAGCGTCAAAATGTGATTTACACTTTTTTTTTGGGGGGGGCATATCACTTTTGACACTGATATGCCCGCCCCTAACAAGGGGCTGAGGGGAGTGTTTGTTAAGAGGAGAAGATCCAATCCTCCCTCTAAAATACCTTTAAAAAAGAGATAAAAAATAAGAAAAAAGGGGTAAAAATGGAGTTAATGAACGCTCCTCTTTGCCCCCTGTCAGGCGCAGGCACATCAGCGCCGACAAGTGATTTTCACTTTTTTGGGGGGGGGGGGCACATATCACTTGTCAGCGCTGATGAGCCTGCTCTCGAC
>JAOXJP010252773.1:0-21807 GCA_025762735.1 Platanus orientalis | reverse complement strand
TCTCCAGAAATGGGGGTAAGGCTGCGTACATCTTGCCCTCCCCAAACCCCGCGTTAGCGGGAGCCTCGTGCACTGGGTCTCCCTTTTTTATTTATGGCCTTAAAATATAGTGTCCATCATTTGGGGAGAAGTTGAAAAGATGTATACTTGAATGGAGATCTTCTTAACAGTAATAAGAACAGATTCTTCAGTACTATGGATATTCCAGCATTGTTATGGAGTAGTTTATATACTTTTTTCTGAATGTGCTTTTGCTCCCACTTCCATTAGTATCTCTAACTACTTTTAATCTGGTTTCTACTCAAATTATCTTCTCCGAAGTCATTTCACAATAACATTTTATTTTTATTAGGGGGAAAAAAAAATCCTCTCTAGTATCGGGTTGTATATACACATAGGATGCCATTTTTTTCTCAATTAAGGATTTTAATCTTATGAATGTTTGTTCATGCAGAGAATCTTTGCAGAGTATAAACAACCATTTGCAATAACTTATCTGGGAGCTTCTCTTATGGTGATTTATCTACCCATCTCATTTTTAAGGGACTGGATACATAGCTTCCTACTCACCAAATCATTCAAGAAACTACTAGATGCAAACATACTAATGAGCTCTACAATTGGACTGGATACACCCCTTAGAATTAATGGAATGCATCATAGTCACGAAACAGAGATGAGAAGCTGCCTGATTAGTGACATGGATCTTAGTGAACGGGAAGAAGGGAGGCCATGGATTGTTAAGAGCACCGAAGATGAGGCTGACGTGCCAAACTATAATCATGAACTCAGCTCATGGGAAGTTGCAAAGTGCAGTCTCTATCTGGCTCCTATATGGTTTACTACGGAGGTAAAATTTTTCTTACTTAATTCTTCTGTACCTTTAGGTGTTCTTGGTACTACAGCAAATGTAGTTGAGGTAACCTATGGTACCCATAACATAGTGACATGCGAATAAATGGAATCGCCATTCATAGGCTCTTACGAGGAAGATCTGTTTGGTGAGAAATCAATCTGACTTGATGATGACCTACCTTTTGATCTCTTGATATTTTTGGTATGTTCTCCATATTTATTCCTGTCCGAATGATTGTGATAGATTGGATGACTATGATTGTCCAACCTGACCAACTTTTTGGCCTTCTAGAGATCTCTTATGTGTGGCCCATTGAATGATGAGTTCCACCTTAACCATGAATACTGTTATGTGGTTTGTAGTTTGTCTTTTGTCTGTTATTTGCGTATTAAATTTCTTCATACGTTTTACCTATGAAAAAACATACTTCTCACTACTTTCTCTTTTCTATTCAACTGCCTTTAGATTGCTGAGTCCTGTATGCTATTTCTTTTGTTAATTTCCTTGATGCAGTACTTAGCCAATGGTGCATTAGCAAACACAAGCGTTGCAAGTACAACAGTCTTGACTTCCACATCAGGACTCTTTACACTTTTCTTTGGGGCATACCTCGGCCAGGATTCCATAAATATAGCAAAGGTTGTTGCTGTGTTTGTCAGCATTGCTGGTGTTGCCATGACCACGCTCGGAAGAACTTGGGCAACTGCTGAGCCACACGACATCTCTGAGTAAGTCTAGTTTGTTGCGTATTTATCTGTTGGGACCTTTCACCCAAAGTTTAGGGCTCATGTCCTGATCTCTTTTCCTTCCTACTTCTAGCCATTCCCACCATGAGTCCTTCAAATTCAAATAAACTTTTAAAAGGCGTCTACTCCGTATTATCTGCAGCTTTTTGTTGTTTTTGGACTCAAGATGTTATTAAGAGCTTATGTTTGTATCAAAATAATTATAAATATCTAATTTGCATTTTTTCCTTAAATGGGAGTGTTTAGTGTCCCTAATGCATCTCGTCCTATTTTTTTTTTTTTTTTTTTTTCTTTTTTTTTTTTTTTTTTTTTTTTTTTTTTTTTTTTTTTTGAGAGAGAGAGGGGGGGGGATGAATTTATTTGAAAAGTACAAAGCAAAACAGCAATTCAATAGGCTGGGGAATAGAAGAAATAAAGAGAACAACAAAAGCAAGATAATTACAAGTCCTCATACAAGAAAGAATACCAGTCAATTTCATCAAAATCTCCCCTAATGGAAAGCCAATCAAAATGCATCTAGTAAATGAAGCCAAGATTCTTATGAGTCAACTGCTTGCCTTCAAACAACCTAATGCATCTCTTTTTTAAATGGTTCACTAAATGACTCACTGATCTAAACTGTTCAATTATCAAATCACCTTTGGAGCAGTCATAGCCCAAAAACTATATTAATTAGATGATCCTAACTGTTCAACATATGGACTTCTCTTCTCATTACTAATTGTAGATCTGAAGATTGCCGTAGATATCGTTTAGTCTGGTTTATTTGTTAGGCCCCTTGTTTACAATATGAAAACAAGAAACAAAAGTTTTGTCTATCACGGGGCCAAAAATTTAACATACCTTACATCAAAGTAAGCATAGCTTTGTAATATTTTAACTATGACACAACAAATATTCTTCCTAGATTCTCCAAATTACTTCCTCTTGGTAGCAACTATAGCTTTGGTTTATAAACAGGTAATGTTTCTTGTTCTTTAGTTTTTCCTAGTTTTGTATAATATAATCTTTTGTTTGAAAATTTCTCTTAGACTAACTTTGCTTCTTTTTATGTTACCTAGAAATACAAAGCGGTCCATCATCGGGGGCATTTTTGGTCTTCTCTCAGCAGTAACATATGGCCTTTTCTCTGGTGATTTTTATTTATTACCTGTGATATTAAATGTTTGGCTCACAGAGTATTTATCAATTTGATTATTAGGATTCTGTTTTGGAATAACCTGTGTGACTTATGGACTATGGTAATTTATTTCAGTACTTCTCAAAAGATCTTCTGGAACAGAAGGAGAAAAGATTGATGTGCAAAAGTTGTTCGGATACATCGGGTTGTTCACCCTTCTTGGCCTTTGGTGGCTCGGTAAGAAGCATAATCTTTTCTTCTTCTTTTTTTCATTTTTCTTTCATGGTTGTAAAATCGGATGGATTTTGAGAGAAAGCTAAATTAAATTGGTAAGAACTTCTGAAAGATGTGAATGTGCATCTTCTAATAAACCATACAGTGATTGAGCAGCTGTGGACCATAAGCCTTTGAAGTCTAGCTAAAGCTAGCTAAAAAGTTGTCAACCATTAAGGTGGAAGCTTTCTTGAAGCAGGACCTGTATACCCTTTTGTGTGTTATCCTTGGGATCCACAAAGGAAGCCAAAGGGCTCCTAGGGGGTGCCCAAAAGAATCAGTGGTTTTTGGTGGATTTGTATTGCTATTAGTAAATCTGGTATCTAGTGAAATTTAGGATCCTTACTATTTTTTATATCTGGTGGTTGTTCCTAACTTAAGCAGATTGTGAAGAGTGTATTAAGGGGTTTTCTGTTCAATCCTAAGCAATTTTTTTTTTTTTTTTTAAATTCACTTCTTTTTTTTTTTTATGAAAATTGAAGTTTGATTATTTCTCTGATAGAGACAATGGAAAACCACGGTGATGGGTTCTACTAGGTCTTTTAGTGCTAAAAGTGGTTTACTTTGCTTCTGTAAATCTTTTAATTTTCTTCTTCTATTTAAGACTCCTTGTTTTTTTACTCACTTTCCCCACATAAACTGGTAAGAGGGTGGTTATATCTGGTCCTGGCACTCACTGAAGGACGAAAGAGAAACTCTAGGATGACGATTATGAATTGGTTGTTTACCATGGAAGAGTTTAGAAGGCTGAATGGGGGTGCCAAGCAATTTAACAATAAACCTAACTGTTGATGCAATACCTTTAAGCCTCCAGGGGTACCATCAACAGCAACAGGATGCAAGCTTTTCTTGGACAACAAACGGTTGATACATGTAGAAGATTATTATGGTATATCTATTCATGTATCTTGACAAGTACTTCTTCACAAACATCAATTTATTGAAGAAGATTGATGTGGAACGCGAAAGAGCCCATATTCAGATTTGATTGGTTTATCTAGGGGTATTTTGAGTTGATATTTTTGTATAGAATTAATTTTTGATTTTGTCTGTTTTAGGTTAGTCTAGATTGGTTTCTTATTAGTCAGTTTGGGGGTAGAACAGGTTTTTTTTTTTTTTAGGAAAATGAAATATTTATTAGTATCACTTTTTTAAGCCCTATTTTGGAAGGTCAAAACTTGCATGTTTGGTTTGATTTTGGTGTCATTTAAAAGGTTATTCAGTTACCTTTGCAATGAGTCCAAGATTTTGCAAATCTGATATGATTTGGGAAAGTAATAACCAAAATACTGGCAGGGTATCAGAGTTAATATGACGGGAATAGAGTTTTAGTAAGTTTTATTTAATATGTTTTAGGAAGGTTTATGTTAGAAGGTTTTATTTCACTCTTTGATAGGTTGTGTTTATTAGAAAGGTTTTAGTTTAGTTATTAGATTCTCTAGGATATTAGAAATGAGTCTTTTATAAAGTTTTTGTTATGGGAAGGTGGTCAATATTGGGAAGTTTCTAATATTTAGAAGCTTCTGATTTATTTAAACACCCCATCCCCACAAGGATGAAAAGTATTGAAGATTGATTATTATGAAACAAATTGTTAAAGCTCCTGGAAGTGTGATTGCCTAGGTTCTTTTTCTTTCTTCTTCTTCTTTTTCTTTTTCTTCTTTTTTGTGTGTGTGTGTGTGTGTGCGCCAATTTGGTATCAGAGAACTAGATCATTCCCTATTGATCCTACTTGAAAGATTTTAGCAAAGAGGAATTTGAGGGATCCTAAATCCCTGATGAACCAGGACCTTGTGATGGTATTTACAGAAGGGAATACAGTGATGCCAGAAATTACAATCATGATTGAATAACTAAGGTCAATCTTTCAAATGGTTAATTTCACATTTAGGATTTTATCATCTGTTGGTTGCAGTGGAGAGATTTTTTTACTGCATGTAAGTTCAGAAAGAGAAAAATATCAAATGGTGTGTGATTGATCTGAATGATGATGCGTCAGCATTGTGGGAAGTGGGAACAACTCCAAGCAGCATGCTAATAAAGGAAAATGTGTGTTTTGAACCTGGTAACCCAGGAACAGTTACTCAAGAAGACATCTCTATGTAGTTTTTGACAGGCAACCGTTCCCACTTCCAAGTATACCAAACAGCCTTCTAGGTAATAGAACGGTGAAAGACTGGCTGAGTTTTTCTGGCTCTCCTCCTGAAACAGTTTTGTGGAGGCTGAATCTTAGCTGTTCATATGTGGTTTGCATCTCTCTGTACTTGTTCTTGATTAGGAATTGGCAGTTGAGACTCTTCCATCAGTGCAACCTTCATCCACCTTTCCAAAAATTATAAGCATGTTTTCTATGATCATAGATGGTTCCTTGTTTGCTATCCAATGCTTTCCCCGAAGAATTTTGCACTCAGTTTTTTATTGAAACAATTTTACACCATATAACTCAACCTAACTCAGTGGAACTCAATGAAGCCTTATCCCAACTACTTGAGTTTGGTGCACCAATCCTGTTCCACCATTCCACTCTATCTAGGGCCATATCTTCTATTGAATCATAAGTACTCACGTCTACTTCAACCCAATTTGATCTTGGCCTTCCTTGTCTTTTTAACGCTGTCAACTTTCAGCATATTGTTCATTCTCACTAGTACAGTCATTGATCTTTGTTGTACACAACCAAACCATTTGAATCAGCATTCCCTATATTCTCACCTATTGGTGCTACTCCTAAGTTCCCATGATTGCATTCATTTTTTATTCTATCATTTCTAGTCTTTCCACTAATCCATCTCAACATCCCCATCATAGTCTCATAGCTACACTCATTCTATGGCTTTGTTGTTCTTGGTTGCCCAACATTCTGTCCCATACAGCATGGCACAGCCATATTATAAAATTTTCACTTCACTTTTAATGGTATGTGTCAATCACACAGCATTTCAAGCACACCTTTCCACTTTATCCATCCCACTTTAATTCTTTGAGTAACATGATGCGGAAGCATATGCAATCAAGAGGTAGAAATTGAGAGACCATGGATAGTCCTCTAGGGATGTGTCTAGTGGTTTAGGTTTTTTAATTTTCTATTTTAAGAGCTTTTTAATGTAATAAGGCCAATAGTGCCAAGGGTAGACTAGGACTTTCATTTTCAAGGTTACTTTAGGATTTTAGGCTAATCCCATTTTTTAAGTTTAACCCATTTTTTCAAAGGTTAAAACTTTTTCTTTGGCTTGATTTTGGTGTCATTAAAAAGGTTATTCAGTTACCTTTCTAATGAGACCAAGATTGCGCAATTCCAAAGGGATTTGGGGAAGTTATGACCAAATTACTTAAGGGTTGACAAAAGTTGCAAGAATAGTCTTTTTTAGAAGTTTATGTATTTAGAAAGTTTTAAGATTGGTACAACTTGTACAACAAGTTAGGTGTTTTTAGTAGTTTTAGATTTTAGAAAGTTTAAGCAACAAGTTACGTGTGTTTTAAAATGTTTCACTTTTTAGATAGTTCTAATTTCATTAGGGTGTAAGTTTATTTAAAGACACTTCCCCATATAATAAAATTCAGTGAAGAATTATTAAAGTTTTCTTGAATTTGTGTTCCCAAAATAGGCCATGGGCTTGGTTTATCTCTCCTTCTCCAAGGGTTGATGCCACTCATGGCTCCCCTCTCTTATTCTTCCATAGGTGCAACCGTAGGCTCCTCTCTCCTTCAAGTATATCTTTATTCTTTTTATTTCTCTCTCGCAGTCTTTTCTTAACTTTCTATCATTATTCTTCTTCCTTTTCTCACATTTCATGTTCGAAGTGCTGAAAACGTCCATCAAGGAGCATACAATTTTCTGAATTATCATCATTTTACCTATCAAAACTTATCAGAATTTTATAAAATTTAGACTTTAGAATCTCTGTACACATCAGAATCCATCATAAAATTTTCAGAATTTTCTAATACGTCATAAGGGCATTTTGGTAATTTTTGGATTTTTTTTCAAAATTACAGAATTACCCTTTTCAGTTCCTTCTCTCTCTTTCCTTCTTCTTTTCTGTCTTAACTTCGTATAATTTCTTTTTCATCATTATATTCTCTGATTTTATCATATTCATGCCTACTTGTTCAAATTTCAATTCTTTATTTACTTTGCTTCTGCATTTATTTTAAATTATTTGAGGCTTTGGGAAGTTGTGCTACATCAATTTTGGTATCTTCCCTTGTATCCTGCATCAAAACATCCTCTTCAATCTCCCATTCTTGTGGATGAATGATCTAAGATAATGAAAATGGTTTCTCTTGGATATCACTTGGTCATAAATTTAAATTACTCCTATTGTTGTTGCTTTGCAGTCCAAATATTCTGTTTCATTCTTACTTATCTTAAACCTTGGGATCCTAAAATATCCCTTCATAGTTCTAACTTAAAGTTGGCATTTACTTGTCGATCAAAACCATGTCATTGGTTAACAGCCATTATGAAACCTCTTCTCTTGTATTCCTAGTCAGCTCATCCATAGCTGATGCTAAGTGGTAAGGAGTCAAAGCTGATCCCTGGTGTAAACCAAAACTAAATGATAATTACTTAAAAACAAAAAAAAAAAGAAAGAAAAAGAACTTAAAGGTTTCCGCTCTTTTCTTGTGCCACATTCAGTATTAATTATTTTTCCATTCCCTCATTGAAAATAGATTACTGATACAAGTTTCTCAGTCATGAGACTAGGCCTTCTCCCTAAAATCCCTGGCACTAGCTTGAACTCAATCATTGTCGCATCTCTAGTTGGTTTTCCTTTCTTAAAGTGTCAGTCTTTCTTGAAAGATCAGGTCATGCTTTCATGACAAACTTATGTATGACGATTTCAGGTTGCCTTAGGGTTTATATCTAATGGGGATTCTAAGAATGAAGGGGTTCAGGGGCGTTTCTAGGCTCTAATTTGGGAGATCAGGGCTGCGTCATGCAACCTAGGAGAAAGAACTAGGTGGAATTTCATCACCAAGTCATGCTTCTTTAATTGGAGTCTCACAATCACAACAAGGAGCAGTTCAATAATGGTTTACAGAGTGCCCAAGGCAGCACAGAAGATTTCCATCTTTCTAAATATTCTGAAGGAATACAAGTGGGTCAAATAAAGGAGTTAGTGGACTGCCCCTACTACAATTTACATTGGGAATAATATTACTGGACTTCAATTCCTAATTTAATTGAGTCTCCATTTCTAAGACTGATTCTAGATTTCAAATCCTACTACAATCTTGAAAACAGCATAAGTGGGCTGGATGACAAACAAGGTCTTCAATTCCTAATTTGTGGGGCCCTTTACAGCTGTACAAGTGGATCTTTTCAACTCTATAAATGGGCTGGATGCTGGCCTATTGAAACCCAATTATGCACCCAACTCAGACCTAAATTAGGGCCCAGTTGTAGGCCCATGAACTCAGTCCAGAGCAGGTTGGCAGCCATTTGCATCAGGAGGTTTGTGTGGGCACAAGATAAAAGTTTCTGGTTTATCAAGGATAAGCTGTGTAATGCCCCATGTTTTTGTTTCCGAACCTTAAGACCTTGCTTGAAATTGAATGTGATGCATTTCATCTGGTGTAAGGATTGTTCTATCTTAATAAGTCCTGGAGCATATATCCAGTGAGAACAAGTAAAGCCTGAAGAAAGTGATCTAGATTGGAGCTACAGTTCTCTGCAGTAGTGCAGGCCTTACCAATCTGGCTGCATTAATTAAGTCAGAGTTGGCATTGTTTATGGAAGATGCTGCCTTGAAATTCATCAATAGTGAGTCTGACATAAGATGGCAAAATGCGAAGCCTTTTTTTTTTCTCCACAAGAGCACTCCCTTTTTTTTAGTGAAATACTAGTGTCGTTTCTAAAATAGAATAGCAGATGCACCTAACTAGTGAGAATCTTCACTTATGATAATCAGAATGCAGCAAATGAGGATTTCAAGGGTGCATGGGATAGATGCATTGCCAGCAAGGAGATTTTCTCCTTCCAGATTTCTCCCCAAAAATAAAAAATAAACAAACAAATAAATAAAGATTAAAAAGGACAAACAGAATAAATTAGTTGAGTGTCCAAATATGTTGGTTGAGTACTGTGTCCAACGCATTTTTTTTTCTTTCTGGTTTGCCCTTGTTTATAGCTTTCCTCTTTTCTCTTTCATTTTTTTTTTTTTTTTTAAATTTTAAGGATGGATCCTTCTTACATGGTTGTACATTTAATGTAGTGTGGCCACTGACTGCCGTGGGAATTGAGCCCAAGTTCAGAGTTCCACACTCAGCATCGGTTGAAGAAATCGTGCTGCTAAATGGCTTAATAGGGAGTGTTCTTGCAGATTACTTTTGGTATACAAAGCTGCCACCTTATTCATTATAGGTGTCATTTTATTTCTACGGCAGATTCAGATATCCTCACCAACTAATTATTCTCAAATTATCATTGAAACAGGGCCCTTTCTGTGGTTTGGACAACCCCATTAGTTGCATCCTTGGGTATGTCACTTACAATACCTTTGGCAATGGTGGCAGACATGGTCATCTATGGTCGCCAGTACTCTGCCATCTATATTTTTGGATCCATGCAGGTACCTTCAAGTTCATATTGCTCTTAATCCATGTTTACGTTTTGATTAAGTCTATTCTTTGAGTAATTTCATAACAGTTCAATATGATTCAGGTTTTTGCAGGGTTTGTTATAGCTAATCTTTCAGACAAGTGTAATATTAGATACACGTGGTTAGCCTGACTAAAACAGGGGATGTTGGCAGGGTCAGAGTCCTTTAAGGAGTGTCAATTGTTCTAACTGGATTTTGTATGACTTATGATTCACGAGGAAGATTGAATGTATCCCTTTTTCTAAGTTCAGCCATCTTGAAAAGCATAGAATTAAGTAGCTGTTTGGTAATGATTATGTAGTTGCCAACCAAAAGACCAATTCTTGACGCAAACAAAACCAAGTTTTTTATGGGATTCATAAGTATATATGTTCATTGGAGCAGCACTGAGTATACCCATAAAGTCATAATCACATGATACCCACACTCAAGTTTGAATCCAAACACCACTTAACAATCAAAATCATCAATGCCTAACCTCAATTGTTTGGGTTGGACTACAAGGATCCTGTTCTGTAACTCCATCTATCTAAAGCAAAGCAATTATCATTGAATCTTGTTAACCCATCTCAATTTACATCCTTTTGGACTTCCCCGCAACTTCAGAGCTTCAACCTGCACTTGGGACCTCTTCATAACAGTGTCGATAATGATGCTCATTGTGCATGACGGAACCATCAATTTCAATCAACTCTAAATTATCCTCTTACAGGGCTATTTCTAATTTTCTCGGATGTGTTCATTCCGGTTTTGTCCCCAAACACCATTACATGTTGATTCCAGTTATACCAGCATTTCAAGGTACCGAACATCTGCTAATTGTTTCCCTTTCTCCAAGTTCTTGCTCCCACCAAGTTACGAACTGCTATGGATACCTTATTCCACCCAGACCATCTTTAACTAGATCAATTGCTTTGTCTTATAGCTTTTTTCTTTCTAATTCGAGTCTAATATATTTCATCCTTGTATAAAGAAAACCACCAAAACTTTATGATCAGAAGTGAGTTTTGGGAAGTTAATGTCATTGGTCTGAGGTAGATTGAACATTGTCCTCCCATGTGCTGTTTCTTTATTATAACAGGTTTGTTGTCCAAAGTATTTTTGATACCCTTCTGATGAGCAGGGCAATAGGAAATCTTATTGCTTAAACCGTGCGAGGGTTCAGGGAAAGCCTGTGGGCAACAGAACAAGAATGTGCACTCATTGTCCTTAATTTGAGGCTTCCGAATTTCACACCACACCATGGGGCTGGTTAGGATCCAGAGTTTACACTGATGGGACAATCTCAAACGTCTTAAACATAGTTTTGTGAACCAAACCGGCCATCGAACCGTTAAGGTGGACGGTTCTAGTTCAATCGAGTTTGACTGTCAGTTTACATGGTCTAACTGCAGTTCACTTCAAACATAGTAAAATGTAATAAAACACCAAAATAAAACAATTTATAATGCATTAGAAGGTTTATGGCCGGGTTTTTAATTTTTAGACATACCAATGTAATAAAATACCAAAAAAAATAAAAATAATTCATGGAAAGTGGTATTGGAATGTGGAAAGGCACGTTTCTAATTTTTTTCGTTCTTAATTTGCTACAAAAATAAAAATCAGTTGGTTTTATAAGAACCGGGCTTGTAAAAAATCGACCAGTTTTGACCGGTTTTATTGGTTATATGCGGTTTTCAGCTTTTATAGAACTGTTTAGGGTGCTGGTTCTGGTCAAATTGGGTTGGACTGCCCGGTCCGATCCAGCTTTCAAAACTATGATCTTAAGCTTTGGATGGGTAGAACTGCCAACGTGCAGTGCTGAGCCGAGCTTTGGGAGCTCAACTTTCTCAATAAATTTAGGCTCGGCTTGTTTCTTTTAAGCTCATGTAATGTATATGCCAAATTTGCAAACTTCCAAAGCCTTTGATTAGAAGATGCCCCATTACCAATGAAATTAAAAGGAAAATTAGCCATAAAATCTTGCCTTCGTTCACGTTTAGATAATATTAAAATAAATTGAACCAGTCTAACTCAGCTCAAGCTTGTTTATCTAAGAAAGCTGGGTTTGACTTGTTGACAGGTTTATATATAGTAAAGATTTTCTACGGCACAAAACATTGCGGCACCCCTATAACTGCCAGGTGCTGAAAAGTGAACAACACCCAATACCATGTGCAAAAAAATGGTGGTTCACTCGGTGCCTCGTGCTTCAGGGGTGCCACAACTTGTTGCGCTACAGGAAATCTGCTTTATATAAATAATTAGGAGCTGGATCAACAAAAATTCATTGATCATTATGCATATGTTTGGGATTCCTACAACAAAATGAATCTTGGTTTCCGGCAAATCCAAGAGGTAGATACAGCATTAGATGGTTCGGTTGATATTCATACCCTACTACTATTCCATTGCAGATTTCATATGGTGAAAAAGCATGCAGTGATCCTCTTGTGCTAAGTGTTCGGTGACATGTGGTGAAAAAGGTGAAAAACACCTAGTATTGGACACAAAATGTGGTGATTTATTTTTTTGGCACATGTTGTCCAACGCCTTGGGCAAGAGGGTTACCACATTTGAGTTTATTTATTTATTTACTTATAGCCTGTTTGGCAGCCACCTGTAATGTAATCATTTCATTTGAGTTTTTCAAGACATTTGTAGCCACGAGGTGATGGTTCTTAATGAACCTATTCAAATTTATTCCGATTTGTTAACAACAATTAGAAATGAAGTTATCTTAGGTTTTTCCTTAAAATGAAATGATTTACATTATCAAACACAAATCGCTGCAAGTTTGAATGAGTTCATTAGAAACCATTCCATTGTGGCTACAAAAGCCTTGGAGAACTCAAATGAAATGATTTCATTACAGGTGGCTGCCAAACGTAACCTTATATTTGATAGGGCCACCTTGGCCCTTAGATTGCCGTATCCAGTGCAGGGCAAAACATCAATGTAAGTGGCTTGGTTTCTGCGTGCATAGAATCCATGCATAAAGTGTGTTGGAGGACTTGGCAAAGCTTGCATCAGCACCCAAAAGTGATTTACACTTTATGGGGTACTTATCAATTTTTGCTGCTGATGCAAACCTTGTCAAGTCCCACACACATTAAGCATGGATTTTGATTTGCACTTTTTGGGGTACATGTTTATTATTTTTTGGTGTTGACGCAAGTCTTGTCAAATCCCCACACACATATATGATTTTTTGTGCACAAAAACCAAGGGACAATGTAAGTCACTTTCAGAATGTCGTCATGTTCCCGTACCAGTCCAATCTGAGTCAAACATATAATAGTAGTTCTGGATCTGATTGAAAAATGTAATCTAGCTCTTACATCAATGTAAGTCAGCTTGGCCTAGATGCTAGAATGGGTTAGGCTTGGGTAAATATATCACATGAGCTAAAAGCAAGTTAGAATGAATACCCTTTGACTCAGTTTCGTATCCTCCTACACTTAAAAGGTGGGGCTATAAGTTATCCGTAAAATGACCATGTTCTAATCTGCATCCGATCCAAAATAAATTTATCCGGTTCATTTATAAAATATTCATTATAAATAAATAGGATATAGATATATATCATTCTATTTTGTTAAATATTTATTTCATTAAAATATAACAATATAGAGAATAGACTACTAGATTTAAAACTAATCAACAATCTTAAATAGCCTAATAACTAAAACCCTTAAATTTATATAAACTCTTTACTTCATAATTATTTTATTTAGGTCCATGGCAACACCCATAGGTACAACAACAATTATACTGTAGCGGCAAAAATTCTCAGTCATCACATAGGAGAAGAGATTGTGTTCTTCTCCATCCAACATTGTTGCTAGGCCATATAACATCAGAGTTTTGATGAGGATAGACATGGGTTAGGGAAGACTGCACTAACGACGGTGACAACACATATAGAATTGCTTATTTTTTTGGATATTCGAATCCGTTTCAAAATCTGAATTATATAAGCGATTAGGATACGGTATAGTTTTATAATATTCGTTAGAATAGGATACGGAAGCGGATATGCTCATATCCGTTCTGAATTCGGTCCGTTCACAACCCTACTTAAAGGCAATGCGATAGCCACAAATTCACATAATTATGTTGCATATATTCTTATGCGCATTTATACATACTACCTATGTGATGTACATGGTCGGCTCAAGTTTGCTCAGGTTGTCTAATGGCTCAATGGGTTTTTTGGCTCAATCCCAATCCGAGGTTTGAAATGCTACCGTTGGACTATAAATAGATAGAATATGGACCAGAATATATATACTTAGATCTGTATTTAATCCATTAAGGTAATCAGAATGTATTAAACAGATACGGGTATTTTGAAACATGATTCATATTTGTATACATTTATTTATCTGGATATCATATAATGAACTACTCATTTATGAGAATATCATGCCTACACTAATGCTCCTTCCATCAAGCTTCCAGCTTTTAGGGTTTAAGTATAAATAGATATATTGTATTCTATGTAACAAGGCCAATAGTAATATAATATAATATAACTATTATTATATAGGGATTTTTTCCAAATTGGTTCAAAGTTTTGGCATAATTACCAAATAGCGAGGTAAAAAAAACTATTTCCGAAATCAGTTTTTAGTGAATTGTAATTACTTTTTTAGCCCTAAATCTGTTATATGATATTAGGCAATCAAATCTCTCATTCCAAGATTTTGTCAAAAGGAAGGAGAGAGAGAGAGAGAGAGAGAGAGAGAGAGAGAGAGAGAGATTGTATCAAGACTTTTAGAGATGATGATTTCAACAACTTGTTGAAATCCCCAATTAAAATAGGACACATGGTTAACTAATTTCCTGATTTTTTTTTGTTAGCTAATTGAACCATATATAACATTCACATTGTTATTTTTATTTTATTTTTCTTGTTTACTTGCACAAGCTTGGCCACAGTCCAATCTTTGTATCTATAATTCATCTTCCTCTACACTATAACAGACTTCATTTTCTGGTATGAAGCATTCTCTACTACTAAGAGGCATTGTGGAAGGTGCTGTCAACTACAAAGTTCAACCAGTCAACAGATCCAAGATTGATATCTCTTCAAATTCTAAATTTAAGAAAATGGTTTTTTTTCAAAGATCAGAAAAATGGGTTTTAGTAAACCACATAACGGAGACGAGTTTTAGTTTCAACAATCATAAAGGGAATCAATTAGCCACGTGTCCCCACGAATCCGAACTCATTCAAGTGGGTCATGAAGAGAGAGAGAGAGAGAGAGAGTCCAAAAATCTCATAATTTGGTGGGAGAGAGTTTGGCCGTTAACTACCAATTTATTTCCAAACTTATCCTAAAAAACTGGAAATAGTTTTTTTTTTACCTCATTATTTGGCAATTATGCCAAAACTTTGAACTGTTTTGGGAAAAATCCCTATCTAAATGCACAGGTACTTAATTATTGTGTATCTACTATAAAACCCCGTTTCACCCAAGTGTACTTATCAAGACACCCTTCTAACAGCATCAAGTCACTCCTTAATTGGTATTTGCATTGTATCTCTCCATTCAGAATATTGGATATGATTCATCCAATCCTCCTCCAAGAATTCAGCGTTTATACCTTTTTTCTTAATAGGAAGAAAACCCCTGTTTTCTTCTTTCGTATAGAAAGCGGGTTAAAATAAAAAATGAACATAACCAAAATCAAAAAAGGAGAACTAGATCTTAACTAAATTATAAACAGGAGCAAACGACAACAAATGACATAAACGTTTCCTCATCCATACTGTTCATACTAGTCGTCAGAATCTCTCGTGGAGGAATCCGATAGCATCTTCTGTTTCCTTTCGCTTGTCTCCACCTCGATCGGGCATTTGGTCTTCTATGCTCCTCAAGTAAGCCTCGAAGAATTCTATGTTTTCTTTTTTTAATTCCTTCCACACCCCATCATATAAGAGGGGTGTATGGCCCCACCCCTCTTATTTCACGCCATAAAAATTCAGCGCATCTACTGTCGGGAGTGATACGCTCCCTTTGATTATATCCTCTGCAGTATGATTATTTACTCCCTTCGATGAGGGGGATATCCTCCGCGACGTAAAGATTTACGATGGGCTTGGAGCCACCATTCATGGGGTTTCCAGTGCAGGCAAGTACTGACAGTCCCATACACCTTGTCAGTACCTGCCTGCACCTGGAGTCCCATAAATGGTGGCTCCAAACCCGGTGTAAATCTTTAGGACGCTGGGGATTTCGCCCCCTTTGATGATATCCTCTGTGATGCGAATATTTATGCTGACACTGAAATCACCATTCATGGGACGTGGTGTGGTATCAGGTACTTTGTTAATTGGTATGCTTAGTATTCGGGTAATGCTTGGTTTTCGGCTTTTGATTGGACTAAGTAAAGGCAGCCAGGCTTTTGTAAGTCCAGCTGTTATCATATTTCAAGTCGTCTTCGACAAGTCTCCAAACCAGGATGTTTGAAATTCATGAGACGGGGATGCGGGCTGGCTCCAAAACCTTAGAGGGCATTTTAACTCAACGAAGATATTTAAAAATTTTAGATACCAAAGGCCACGTTTGGGTACACTCCAAAAGAGTAGTAAAAAAACCATATTTTTTCTCACGGATTCCATTCCCAACATTTATTGAGTCATCACTTATTGGAAGGAAGAAAAAGTAATTTCTCCCATTCTAGCTCTTGGTTGTTTTTACTTTTTTTATTTTTTTTCGCTGATTCTACTACTTCATCATCATCAGGATTTCAGTTTTTTTCCAAAAAATAAAATTACCAAACCAAACATTATTCCAGAATTGACTCTAGAGAATACGTTCTTGCTGGAATCCAGAATAAAGAATTGAGAGCTGAATCCGTGGTGTAACCAAACATAGCTAAAATTACCCTCATCCTTTTCCCCTCCAAATACAACCATCCTCTATTCAGTGTCTTTCTCAACCAGCACCTGTCACAAATTTAAATGAAATTACTGAATATTTGAGGTTCTATATTATTTTCTTTTCATTTTCAGTTCAATTAATAGATACATCTTTGAAATTAGAATTTCTTCTAAACATTTTCGTGACCTTGATGCTTCTTTCTTCTTGGTATGCTTATCTTTATTAGGAGATTTGGAATTATGGTTTTTATTAATAAAACTTTTTTTTTATTAGGAGGATTCTTCTTTCTTCTTTTTTTTCTTCTTTTGCGTAGTTGGTTATGAATTCTAACAATTCTCTATGAAAGGGAAAAATGTTATATATAGAGATTCCTTTTCATCTAAAACAAAATGACTACGGAGAGTGATTGGGCGACAATGGTGAAGCTGTTCACAGTGTTGCTCATGGTGCTGATGATGGTTGACACCAAATCCTCCATTGTTTCCTGCATAAACAACGAGAGGCTCAATTTTATGGCAAGAAAAAAAAGGTTAAAATTTAACCAAGCTTGGGGGAATATATATGTAACATGTACTCACTTGACCTCATGTTGGATCCTATAGCGATCCTATATGTCACATCACCTGCAAAAGCCGTCGAGTTTAATAAACTCAATAAAAATAATAATATAGTGGATTTTAGGGTCTGTAGGTTGTAGTTGTGTCATCAATCTTCCCCTCCTCAGGCTACCTACATACCCCCTATTTAGGGGAATCAAACCAGATGTAGTTCCACTAGACTGATCCGAGTCATGAAGGTGTCGTTATCACGTTTCTTGAGGATAGTCGAAGTCTCCTATTTTATGAGTAAGGCACCGTGAGCCAAGCTAACCCTGGGATACAACCAAACTCGAATACTGTCATGTCTCTCAACGAGGTGCACTCCCTAGAGAGACAATGATACCTCCCATCAAACTTGTTGCCTTTAGTGGTTGGATACGCCCAAAACAATCGACAACAAGTTGTCTATATTTGAACAAAATTTCGATAGAGTTTTCCCTTAGGAAGGTGAACCTCATACATCAAAATCAAGTCATAAAGACAAAGTTAACACCCCTACCACAATGTCTATTCTCAAAGGAAACACTGATCCTGTAGAGGATTTAGAGTCTATGGATTCAGGTTTTTCCCTTCAAGAAGGTGGTGAATCCAAATGCCAAACAGACTCTAGGTCCAAGGGCAAGAAAAGAGAAAGAGAAATAGAGATAGTTGGTCACCATATTAGCAGACTCACCACCTAAAGGCCTTCTTTTTTCCTCTTCTCCTTTTCTTCTTTTCTTCTTCTTCATTTTCTCCTTTCTCTGGCTCTCACTCGTTCTCATTCTCTCATTCTCTATAAATAAAAGGGTTTTCAGCCCATCTTTGGGCTTTACAGTGGGTTTCCAACCGCTCACACTAGTCCCCTTACATGTCCATTTTCTAGTGGACATCAATCAATTACGCTTATCACGAAGAAGCCTAGTCCTTTGTGCGTCTAGTTCCTCACAGTGTTGGGTTGTGATAGGCTTCCTTTGCGATTTAAGTTCCTTCATAATTCTGAACCCTAACGGGCCTCCTTCGTGATGGCACTCTCTTCACAGTATATCTTCGCGATGCACATTCTTTTGCGGTATGCCATCATCGCGGTTCATCCCTTCGTGGTGCACCCATCTTCGCAAGTGGTTCACTCATGGTCTTGATTTCCTTCATAGTTCATTCTCTTGGTGATCAACCCAATGTCTTATCTAGACCATTAAAAAAGAATATTGCAACTCATGACGATGCGCACGTGCGAAGTGAAAAGTGCTCATCAAGTGCCATTGCGCCTAAGCCCTTGCCCACACCGATACTCATTCCTGTGCGCATGCGCGTGTGCATGTGTACAAGGTGTCATGCACCTTGCTACACCATAGCAACCAACAAGAGAGAGAAGGCTCTCACAATACACAAGTGAGAAGTGAGGGATTACTTATAAATTTCATTTGATTCCCCTTTCTTTTCGATGTGAGATTGAACCCAAATGCTTAGTTTTAAAATTTTGAAAACACCAAAAATGAAAATGGTTAAAGATGGAAAGATTTTAAAGGCTTTTAATGCCTTTCGTTTTCAACAATCCCCTTGTTTTTAACATTTTTAAAAATAGGTATTATGGGTAATAAGCAAGGTTGTTATGTATTAGTGCGTGGTGGATGTCTCTGGAACCAACACCTTGTATAAAAAATTGTTGTCTATTTGAGAACATAATGGAGTAGCCTGAAACTAATATCTCTTTTGACAAACCCAACTCATTACACACTCAATCCTCTAGAAAGGGTTTACACATCTTATAGTTGGCACTTTAAAGTTTGTGTTCATCCTGGATTTACTAAGGCTCTAAAGACGACCGTGATCTCATAAGAAGTGACTAGCTTTCACCCCTAAAAAGGTGATCGAGTATCGTATCTAGTATTAGAATATCATACTTCGAATAATGAAAACTCTTTTGAGAACCATCAAGAGCATGTTTTAGCTCTACCAAGGTATGTTTCAATCCAACTAGAGCATTTTTCATCCCATATAAGGTATGTTTTAACCCATTAGAGCATGTTTCAGCTCAACTAGAGTATGTTTCAACTCATCCAAAGCGTGTTTTAAATCCATATGAGTGTTATTTTAACTCAACCTAAGTCTCTAGAAAAACTCATTAAGAGAATCTGATTGTAGTGCTAGACTTGCCATCTTACTCGGTTCACAACCTTTCATCTATAGTCTTAGACTGTAGGCTTGAAGTACTACTCCACAAGATTTCATTATGTGGTAATGCCATAGGAACGAACTATAGTTACTAAAGTGACGTTTATGCTTCTTAATAGTACTGACTCGTTTACCCATTAAACCTTCGGATAGCTCAAGTTGGTTTTTTATTGAACTTAATACAACTAGGTTAGGTGTCCATCAACACCACCTTGTAGATTTATCTAATCCTTTTGACATTCAGATATAAAATCCCCTAGGCCTTTTCACAGAGTGGGTTAACCATCATAAATGGCTCTACATTTCAGATATCCCCAAGCTTATCATGCAATAACCCTTTTAATATGCATGTTTTTTTAAATAAGGCATAAATTACTTATTACATGATATTTTGACATTTTTGTCCATCAAGTACTTCTACTTGAATTTCCAAAAGAAGTGTTCTTCACGTGTTTAAAATTAGATTACAAAACACAAGTGTCTCATAGTTAATCAAACCTGAATAAAGCACATATTGTACATCACATGTTTTAGGCACACTGGTTTGGATTACCAAACTTCCAGTCATCTCTCAATTATAAATTAAGTTCTTCACGTGATTACAGACACAAACTTGACATTGCTATATGTCAGATTAAAGTTTAAACGTATTGAATGGTTAGTGCCCAACATATGTATCAGTGTGTCTACCAATATACCATTCTTTACCACATATCTCTAAATAAGATTTATGGCTCTGATTTCCTAGGAATAAGCCACACACTGCTTCCAGATTTGATGGAGCTTCCCTCTTAAATAAGTAGTCATGGATTCAGATTTAATCAAACCCCTACAATAGGCAATTTGTTGTGTTCATAGACACCAACAGATCCCTTCTAAATGGACTTCATGGCTCCTCGTGTCCCAAATACATATGAACCAAACTTTTGACAATTTAATGTCAAATCGCCTGTTCATCTCGTGTATCTACTTCAATAACATCTTTCAAGGCATTCTCGGACTCACATAGTCCATGGCTTACTAATGGCCATTTGCAATGGAATTTTTAGATATTGAGATCTCCATCAACTAATTGCTGATCTCATATTAACTTTTGCTAATATCACGGGTTTTACTGTTGAGGCATTTAATCATGTCGAGTTTTTCGTTAAGATCTTTTTCAAAATATTATGGATTGTGTACATCAATCCCTTTTGTCTCCAAGACATACTTGCTCTACAGAAGTCAACTCTCACTTGTCCTTTCAAACTAACATGGCTTCAAGTGGATACCAAATATACTGCCATTGAGAGTGCCACAACATATCATGCCATGATTTGGTGTCCTACCTATTCTATACCAGGATTTCCAAACACCTTCTTATCATTGTCAGGCATGAGATTCTTTTGATTGCCACATGTGATGGCTTTCTTAAGTTTATCCTTTAAGGAAAGACTTTTCAACTCATTTGATTTAATAATCAGAATTTGTTACTGATGTATTACAAAGGGGAAGATATAAAACATTGTTGTAGAGTAATTCCAAGGCCCTCAAATACATTAAAATAAATGATGCAGAAACAAATAAATCAATATTAGAGTTTCGAAACAAACAAGTAACCACAAAAATTTTAATTCAGAAAATAAAATCACAAAAAAAGAAGATAAGGACTTATAATAGAAAAAGATGAGAAAATACCCAAAAATGGTATTTTTATAATTTTTTACAAAAAATCTAAAAATTACCAAAATACCCCTTTTACGATTCAGAAAATTCTAAAAATTTTATGGTTGTTTCTGACGTATAATAGAGTTCTACATTTAAAATTTCATGGAATTCTGATAAGATTTGATGGGTCAAATTAAAGAATTTCATAAAAGTGAAGATGCTTTAATGGAGGTTTTAATGAAAACCAATAAAGAATCTTTTATAGGAAGAAGAAGATAAAAAAGAATATAAGACAAATAAAGAAAAAGAGACTAAGTGAGAAATAGAATAGATGAGAGAGATACCTTGAAGAAAGAGGGATGTGAGGTAGATGCTCACAAGTGCACTAAGGTGTTACAACCCACATAGAGAGAAGAGGGAGCCTAGGAGATGGCATCAACCATTGGAGAAGAGAAAATGGCCATAGCTATACCTTGGGAACACCCAAATCTTCAAAAACTTGTTTATTCTTCACTATCATATCATAGGAGAGGGTTGCCTTTAAATAGGCTTACAAACTTAAAAAATAAGAAATTTGCTAAAATTAGAAAGTTCCTAAAATCCTAAACTTGGTAGTCATGTTTTCTAAAAACATATATAAAACTTTATAAAAACTTATTTTCCTAAAAATTAAAACTCAAGACTTTCAAAAAACACTATTCCTGTTTTTAGTGACCACCCCTTAATAATTTGGTCATAACTTTCTCAAATCACTTCAGATTTGTGCAATTTTGGTCTCATTAGAAAGGTAATTACAACTAAAAATCCAAAAAAATGAAACTAACCATGACACTATTAGCCTTATTACAAAATTAGCCACCCCTAAATAATTCTAATCAAACCCACATAACAGGTACATTTAAACCATGCCCTCTTATGCGGGGGTACATACATAAG
>JAOXJP010252763.1:0-21808 GCA_025762735.1 Platanus orientalis | reverse complement strand
ATATATATATATATATATATATATATATATATAGCAAATGTAAGGAGATAAGCCTAGGTTTTAACATAGCTCTTACCCGTTACATTACTATTAACTTTCTTTGAGTTATGTTGGATTCTAAACCACCAAGCATGATCCTACTTTGTATTCCTATTAGAAAAAGAGGAGTGGATCACTTGCTTTCTTGGAGATGCGTTGGATTCTAAATCACCAAAACATGATCCTCTTAGTGTTCTTATTTTTCTTTAAAAAGAAAGAAAAAGTCAATATTGAAATAATTTTCCTAGGTCACATGTCTTATGTCTTAGTTTTTTGTTTTAGTTGGAATCCTACATCATGTTTCATTCCAACCAATGAAGAAAAAAAGATTAGGAGAAAAAGAAAGAGAACAGAAAACAATCCACTCAATTATGCAATGGCAAGAGCTTTCTTCTATAGTGATGTTTTATTGTATGATCCCTAGTTTCAAACTAACACCCTTGACAATTAATGTTTCGTGCTTTCTTGTTGCCCCTCGATCTAGACTTGACGGGGATGGAAATTGGACCAATCGCATGGAAACCCAACTACAATTTTCTAGCTAATAGGGATCCAATGATGATGAACAACTCAAACACTAAATATTTAGAGAGAGAAAGAGAATCAAAATGATAGAAACAAAGGGTGGTTCCTTTTTATTTTCATTGTGGTGCTTATACATCAGCAAATAAGAGTAAAGTCATGGTCTTAAATAGTGCTTACGTGTAAGCACGAAAACAAGATGGTGCATGTCAAGCATCTAATGCATCATTCTAGTGTTTCCCACAACAATATAAAACGTAGAAACTAAAAGGGTCAAAAGGGCACATGGCACCCTCAAAATGGTACCTTAATTTCGGTGGAAATGAAGATTACAAGTGCTAACATATATAAGTATTTATAGCAGCAGTAGCTCCTATGGTGGCGACGAATGAGGTTTGGATTCTGTGAGGGAACACAGGAGAGGATTAGGAGATTAGAGATTTGATGCTTTTGTTTTCTCTTTTTTGAAATTCGTTGCTTTGGTTTGAACTTTGAACTATAAAGGAAAAGAAGGGCTTCTAAGCACAATCATGGACTTGAAAACTTGTGCACTTGAAAAGTAAGTTTCTTCTTCCTTGGAGCTTTTGACATATATTAAAGTATTATCAAGTTTGTCTTACAATACAACTCGATTGGTTGAGGAGGAAAATCACCTCACTCCCACAATTTTGCCAAAACAATCCCAGCTGTGGTTGGGTCCCAGTCTTTTCTTCACTAAGTGCATCAAACTGATGTGGATGGCCACTTTCCCAAATCAATCAAAACCCATTTGGTTCAGGGGACCAAATACCTACCCTCCCTCCTTCCTACCCCCCTCCCCTTCTCTCTGTGGGACCTTAACAAAACCCATTATATTTGATCACTGCTTTTATTAGGAAAATTAACTTTAACAAATTTCACAGACAATCTCTTTGGGATAGTAAGGGAGGCAAGTGATGCTTAAGTAAGCTCCTTGTTATAAAAAATCTGCTGGTTAACTCGAAGCTTGGCCGAGCCGACTAAACTTGATCGAATTTCGGTTTGACTCGGCTTACAAAGTCACTTCTTGTGATTTATTTTTGATTTGGCTGACTCGGTCGTCTCAACTTGAAAAATCATAAATCTCATCAACTGTTCGTGTTTCATAACCTGGTTCACATATAACTTCTATATTTTGGGGAAAGTTTCTCTAAACGGGTTGTATGTGCCTTTGGCTAGACAACCCTCTCTCTTTCAGCACATGGAGGGATAATAATTCTAATTCAAATCGTCTATCAAATAGACGAGCCTCTAGCTCTGGTCATTCTAAACATGTTCCCAATGTGCATAGAAAGTCTTTCCCTACTAACATCAGCATTTGAAGATTCAAATTAATAATTAAAAGGATGGATTTTTGTGAGGTGGTAGGGGGAATTAATGATGGGTGAAGCTTGCCACATAATGAGAGGCTGATGTGGTGAACACATGGAACTTTTTGGTTACCAGCAAAGCTTCCATATGTAATATTGTGATAGATTTCTTGTATTCTGTTGATGATTGATCCCCAAGGATGGACTGTATGTTGGGAAAGTGTCTAGAATTCAACCCGGGATGTAGCAGAAAAATCTGATCAATACAACCCGTATATGGGTGAAGGTGAGTTTGACCTGTATTCTTGACCGACCCGTGAAGAATAGGGTTTTGGGGATTTATATTTAGGGTGTTTTTTGTAATTTCTGCTTTGTTCATAGTGAAATTACTGTTGACATAAGCTTTAAGCCGAACCACGTAAATCATCTCTTGTTTTTTTGTGTGATTGCTATTTTCTTTATTTTATTTTGTTGCATACGAATTCCAAATCTAGGCTTTCATACAACACTGGACACGGGAATGATCTTATCCTTTCAGTGATTTGAAAAAAAAAAAAAAAACTTTTATGGGAAAGTAATAGTATCTGCACCACGTATTTATATTCTTTCATGGAATCGTTAAGGTTACAGGAAATTAATTTCATTTGTGAAAGATGAGTGAAAGAGAAGCCCTTAACTTTCTAAAGTTAGTGATTTCACTTTTCTTACTCCATGGACACAGGCACATTGTCAAACCACGCACTTTTGTGTTGTTGTTTTATTTTGTTTATTTACTGTATTGTGGTTAGTCTGCATGTAAGATCATTGGGTCATTTAAATCGCTTGCTACACAAAGATGCCCCTCATTTGATCTATTTATAGGTCTTTATGGGCACATTTTTAATTTGAATAGACGCCTCTATGTCTCCTTAATTTATCTTACTAATAGACACAACCATCCACCAATCACTTGAATGGTTGGTTTTCTCATTTTAATTGGTGTCTACCAATCATATTATTTAGGTGATTGTCTCACTTTTAATTTGTGATTCTTCACTTAGGCAATTGGTTGTGTCATTTCTTTTTCAATCCACCAATCATTTTAATGGTGTCTTCACTTGGGCGGTGGTTGCCTCATTAATTTTCTTTTAATCCACCAATCATTTAATTGGCATTTTTCCAACACATGGCAAATAAATACAAATATTCTCATAAGAACTTGAATGCGTAACATACAATTTGAAAAATTAATACTCCGACCTCCTAATGGCCTGTTAGGATCTGTCTAGCAAGGTCGACATTTCACTAAAAAAAAGAAAGAGAGGAGGTACTGAAAAAACCAGCCTTCTTTTTTGGGTAATGTGTCAACCTGTTGTCATATAGGTCCTAACAGCTCATAAGGAGCCCGGACAAGATCCTTACCATTTTAATAGCTATCTAAGAAAGTTTTATGAAAGGTTTTCATATAAAACAATATTTAAAATGCTGTTTTGAAATAACTTAAAAATCCCTTGCTACTTTTGTAAATTTGTAAATATATATTTAAAATAAGATAAAAAGTACACAGTTCAATTTCCACCCATAGAAAAAGTAATTTTTTTCCCTTAGGCTCCATCTAGTGGTCGTCATACTCTATCTCTCCTGTCATTTTGTACGGAGAATGACGAGATTTTCAAAAGTTTTGGCATCTGGTTGTCATGACATGAAAATCTTGTAAATGGTTATATTATTTCTTGATTCTGTTTTTTCATTTTCTCCTACAAAACACCTGAAAATCAACATTTCATGAGATTCATTACGTTCATGCTCTTTCTGGTAATCATGGTAAGTAGATAGGTGTAGAAAGCTACGTGAAAATAGAAAAATAATCATTTCATTTCTTTTTTTTTTCTTTTCTATTCCGCTCGTTTCTTCCGTAATGATAACCACCAGATGGAGCCTTGAAGATAAAGAATATTACTAAAGAAAAATAAAGGAGAGGAGAGAAACGAGATCTTTTAATGAATGTAGGTGGCTCACTATTGCTTAACATAGCTTACATCCAATTGATTAAGATTATTAAACCTGAATCTTAGTTGCTGAATTGTAGATGTGCCTATTTACATCGCATTAGAATATTCATACTAGGCCACGCTTTAGAGGTTTGTAACCTAGAAAAGTCCTAGAGTTCTACCAATAACCCCTAGGAAGCAATCCAAATTTCAATACCTACATAGATGAACTCATTGAAAGTTCTTTTGCACACCTTAATTTAAGCATAATTAAATAGGAAGAAAAGGTAAACTTGACAGTCGTGAAAGTTTTTGAAGTGCATTAACCTTGATTGATGAGATTTTAAGTATTTTTAATACACTCGAGATATTTGTTTCACAACATTCCTTCATCAGGTACAACCAGGATCATCTCATCTCATTGCTAATGACCCTAAATCTCTCAATGTTCTTATTATCCTCTCTTCAATTAGAGTTTTTAAAAGTGTCTATCAGAATTTGATTTGTCATAAAATACTCCGGAATATTGCCTTTTGTTTATTATTATTTTTGAATATGATATATTTCAAATAAATATGCTTTCATTATTGTTTGGAACTTTTATTTTGTACAACATTGTATACAATACATTAAGATAGGTTGTACTACTTCAGGCATCGAAATATATTCTATTTGATGACAAAATAGTAATGCGAAACAAAACATGGATCAGATTCAAGAATACGATAACGAGAAACAAAACGAGAAAATAGTAAATGACAACGAACAATCACAAAACACAATATTTAATATGGTTCGTCAAGATTTCCTATATCCATGGGTGCAGATGATAAAAAACTTCCATTAAAATAGAAAACAAAGAGATTACATAACGCACAGTGACGAGTTCTCAAAACCCAAAGGCGAAACCCTAAAGAAAAACCCAATCGAACACTCCACACAAAATACATTCTTACCTCTCACACGAAGTCTTGACAAAACCCCAATTTACAAAGCCCACAAAAAAATATCTCTTTTATAGAGATGTATGCATCAAAGAAACCTTAATTCTTAAAGTAGGTTAAAACCCCAAAGTAACTCCTATCCCTAGAGAAAGAGTTTCTTGGCTAGCTGATGCCATGTGAATTTATGACATTTTCCAACAAATCTCCACCTTGGCATGAATTCCATGAAACCAAAACAAATGAAGCTCCTTGCTTATCTTCTCCACCAAACCTCAAAAGGTATACAATCAGTTCTTTTTCAAATTGAATAAGTCCAAACTACCATTGAACTCAATCACCAAACTTGACTTTGTCAACATATTTGCTGACTTCTCAACACTAAATGCATCTATAACCATGTCTTCAAAATCATCTATGACATGAGGTCTACCATTCAAGTTGGACACAAAACCATGCTGTTGAACTTCTAAAATCTTGATGGATTCTAATACAACATTCTCATATCCTAATAAAATAGGAGTCTCACAGTCCAACTCCATCTCCAATGAAACACCAAAATCTCTGTTTTTTACAACCTGCTTTCTTGGACGTAGCAAGACAGAATCACCAAAAGTAACACCTCCGTGTTGCTTTCTATGAGCACAACGCTTAACTAACCCCAAACTTCTCACCATAGAGCAAACCCCACTTGCTCAAATCTACCAAACCTCCTATATACATGTGACCCATAAGCATATGCCACAACTGTGTACAAAGTGTACCAGAATATGGTGCAGAAGACACAACTATTCCACCTTAAATGGTGTTCCCAAGAAACACATAAATGTTCCCAACCTTTCAGTCTATAAGCCAAAACCATTTTTTTATCGAATTTCTCAACCTTGAACCTTGTAGCCTCCTTCGCAAAATCTCCATAACTGAAAATCATCAATCCACACTTCAAACAACAGGAACTAGTGGCTAATAACCCAAGAATCTTTAGCAAAGACTTGAATGCTTTGATACTAGTTTGTTATGACAAAACAACATAACAAAACCAAACATAGATCGGATTCAAGTGTGCGATAATGAAAAATAAAATGAGAAAACAATAAACAACAAAAAACAATCATACAACACAATATCTAATGTGGTTGTAGATATAAAAATTTTATTTAAATTGTAAATAAAGGCCTACACACTCGCAAATGTGTATAAAAGGCAAAAAGTCATATATGGGCCTCACACTCATAAGATAGGCCCAAATACACAGACAAGTACATTTGGTCCTGGTTCAAGTTTTTAAACAACAACCCATAAGACCACCAAATCCACTTGTGTTAGCCCATTAGTTGACCCAAAAATCCATCTTGCATGGGACCCACAAGAGAGATTTGAATAAAATCAAATCTAGATTCTCTTGGGTAAAGATGGAAAGTTATGCTACTCATGGAATACAAATAATTTCATAAATCACACTTTTCTCCAAACAATGAATGTGCAATCACTCTTTTAGACTAAAAGAGGTAAGAGCGACTAATCAACACTGAATCAAGGGTTTTGACAAGATTCTAACCCTAAGTCTATAAATACCCCCTCCTACATAAAGAAAGGACCTTTGGTAAAAGACTTCAAGTAAGAATCTGTAGAGAGAAGAAGGCTCCAAAACATCTACAGAGCTCTCTAAAGACTTGAAGACCTAAGGCATACTTTCTAGTCTCTTCGTCAACCACAGTTTGTTGCTATAGAGAAGAAGATTCTTGCATCTTAGAAACATGCCACAAATTTGGCATTAAGAGCGAGATTTACGATGGTTCTCTCCTTTTTAGATAAAATGTGAAGCCCCAAAGGGAATTGATTCATCAGCGATCAAGCACACCAACATTCAGATCTAAGAAACACATCATCAGACCCTTAGATCTCCATCGACGAGAATTAGAGGTTTTATTCTTTTGTAAAAGAGTGTAAAATCAAAGAGTTGTATTCCATTTCATTTTATTACAAATATTCATTTATTGAATTTGTTACATATATTTTTGTGTTACGGATTTATGCACGAAATTTGTGTTTACAAATTTACGGCATGCTCAATGGGACACTCTTTCCTCTTATCTCTCAAGTCGACATTCAACCTCTATAAATCATAATCTATGGCATCAAAGAAGAGATCCGCTGTTGTAGTTGACACTGCTACTATTGGGGTAAGAAGAAAGCCTCTGGTAGCTCTGGCTCCTCCACCGTCGTCTTTAAAGCCAATCGTGAGCCCCTTGTGACTAGCAACAAAACAAAGAGCGAAATCTCTTACTTGTTTGAGCTTCTCAACCATCATGAGAAGAAGCACTATACCAAGATAGACCCATCTCGTGTAACATCCAGTCAAGAGAAGACTCCGCCAGTCAAGGTGGTATCACCTTCACTTGAAGTAAGTGAAGATGTTAGCTTCTCGCTATTAGACGCTTATTCTAGCACTGGACCTAGGTCTGGATCCCGTTTTGGATCTCTATCCCAAAAAACTATCTATACAAGTTCGTAGTCATACTCTGCTGCCATGCTTGTAATGATGATAGGATCCACGATAGTTGAGAGTCAACTTGCTTAGATGACTATGACTATTGCCAAACTGACAAAGACAATCGAAGAGAATGATCTTCAAATCACTAACTTGATGAACAAGTTGGAACAACTTAATCCAACTGAATCAAGTCATGGTCATTCTCATCCTCCGGGATTCACTCCACATGTGGAGTTGCACAATGAGGAGAGGGAAGAGAAAACTATCTTGCAATGCCTTACCCGGGAAATGAACCAAGCTTCTATCGGATCACTCTTGGTATAATAGCTAAAAAATATGATCATGGATACGATCCATGCTCAATATAGAGGTCCAACCTAGTCATCCATAGTGTATGCCAAACCATACACCCAGCGTATTGAAGTGACGCACATTCCGACGGAGTATCAACCTCATAAGTTTCAACAGTTCTATAGAAAGGGCAGCCCCAAACAACATGTGGCTCATTTCATCGAAACATGGAACAACACAAGGACTTTTGGAGACCAAATGGTGAAGCAATTTATCCGCTCTCTTTGCGATAATGTTTTTGGTACACCAATCTTGAAGTTGGTTCCATTGACAAATAGGATCAATTAGAACATGAGTTTCTTAATCGCTTCTATAGCACTCGTCGAATAGTGAGCATGATAGAAATTGTGGCAGTATAACAAAGGAAAGATGAACCGGTTATAAACTACATTGACTGTTGGAGAAACCTTACTCTTAATTGCAAAGATAGATTGTCCGAAGCTTCTACAATCGACTTGTGCATCCAAGAAATGCATTGAAGTTTACACTATGTCCTCAAAGAGATAAAACCCCATACTTTCAAGGAGTTGGTTACCAGGGCCATGATATGAAGCTCAATATTGCTGCACATGGAGATCCGAGGTCAAAAAATTCCCAGAAAGAAAAAGAAAAGAAGGAATTCAAGAAGGAGATAAAGTCCTCTAAAGGCAAGGAGGATATGACGGTCACAACCAAACTATTAAAATCTCTGAAAAATAATAAGGAAGAAAATAAGGCCAATACATCCCAAGACAAAAGGAAGGCCAAAATGTCTCTAAAGGAGCTCAAAGCAGAAGTATATCCTTTTCCAGACTCTAATGTCTTAGGGATGTTAGATGAATTGCTCTAGTTAAAGTTGATTGAGCTCCCACCTTTAAAGTGTCCAGAAGAGATGGGTCATGAAAATGATCCAATATACTATCGCTATCATTGGGTAGTTAGTCACCCAATCGAGAAATGCTTCTTCCTAAAAAAAAGATCATGGACTTGGCACGATAATGAAAGATTGAAATTGACTCCATTGAGATGTAGTGGCTACCAACATGTCTACATTCACTTTTGGCTCATTTAGTCATATCCCTGTATTCAGCTCATAAGTGATGCCAATGTCGCATTCTCAAGATGTAAAGGTGTTCTCACCGTCACATCAATTTACATTTGGGTCTTTGGATCCCATCACTATCAGCCATGTTGCAGAGACTTCATCTAGTTGGGGGAAATCTGTGTGTCATTCACCAAGATAAGAGTAACAAGCTCCTTGGGTTGGAGGCATACATGTAGGTGTTGAATTGACGCCTTTTGATGATGAAGGTTGGATTGTGGTTACCCGACGTAAGCAAAAAACTTAACACTTTCCTACTCCACCTCATCCACAGCTAAGACAATACTGAAGAAAAAGTAAGCCCAATGCTGGAACAAAGAAGAAAAAGAGAGGGGTAAGGAAGAGCCAAGTACAAAAAGTTCCGCCTACTAACCCTAGAGACGATCTCAAGTAGTCCCCTTGCATTCTAGTGACTCTTTTAGAGTTTATGCCAAATAAATTTCTATAAAAAGAAGGTGTAGAAGTTCTTGTTGTCTTTTGTTATGCAGTCCATGGAGGTGAGGCATTTGAGGGTGATGTTGATGATATGTTTGATGCAGATTTTGTTTCCTCAGACAACGAGGAATAAATTTCAGGTGATAATCTTCTTAAGCATTTGAAAGAAAACCTTGATGTAGGAGAAGAGAGTTCCTCCACTGGTAGCAAGCTAGAGCCAAATAATTTTTATATGATTCCAATCACATTCACAGATGATAATTTGTAACTTAGTTCTCGTACACACAACAGGTCCTTATATGTTATAGAGTACATGCTTGAGTACAAAATTTGATGCATCCTGCTTGATTGTTAATCTGCAGTGAACCTAATGCCAATTCTTATAATGAGGTAAATAAGCATCTCCACAGATGAACTAGCTTGTAACAAGTTGATGATCCAAGGTTTTAACCAAGGTGGACAACGAGCAATCAATATGATCTGACTCAAACTCACCATTAGAGACCTGGAGTCAACTATGCTCTTTCATGTAATTGACTACAAGATGTTGTACCATCTTCTCCTTGGTCGTCCATGGTTACATGACATAAGGGTAGTTGTAGAAACTCAAAAGTGTGCACGAATGTAAAAAGAATGTGACACTTGCCCCACTCTTATTGGAGAATGAAAAGTCATAGTCTCATTTGCTCATAATAAAAGTATTTCAAATATCTATTTTTGCCATAAAAAAATGTGCTCGAATGCACTGTTCACATTCGGGTACTGTAGAAACCAGAAACTGAAATTCGACTCTATCTCTTTTCGGGGTGGTTATTTTGGATAGCCACGACTTTTATGAGTTCCCAAACTACCCAGGAGATGGAAGAAGGTGGATTCTCTCATAGAAGATTCACCCATATCTTTGGGATAAAGATTTTGAAGAATCCCACTCCAATAAAAATGCTATAGAAGAGATAGAGTTCTTCCTCAACAAGGACTCTTCTCTAACTCATTTTGGTGCCTATAAATACTTAAAAGACCAGTACGAGGGACAGATATACACAGATAGAGAATAAAGGAGTTTAAAGAAGTTAGAAAAGCTCTGAAGATTCATTGTAAAACAAATTGCATCCATCCCTTGAAGGTCTGTAAATTACCTCTCTTCCAAAAGAGGAGGGAGCACATCCATTATACTTCTAAAATCTCGCCAATGAAGATATCGTAGGAAACTTAAGGATGCATTAAGTTATGGATAGGTAAACTTGCTGGCGTATGAACAAGTGTAACCACATATATTTATAAAAAAATATCATATTCTCTTCTATTCCTTTTTCTTCTTTATGTTTCTACATCTCTATTTTATAATACAAGTTGAGAAACTTATAGTTAATCAGAAGTTCACTGTGTTAACCAGCTATAATTAACAAGTCTATCAGACTTAATTGGAGTTTTAGTCCTACTCATAAAATAATAAACTAGACTCTAAAACGGCTAGGTAATTTGTTCAACAAATTTCGCCTCATACACGGCTCAAAATTTGGTGTTACAAATTTCTGGCACGCCCGGTGGGATTATGCTTTTCTCTCATCTATCTTTAAGTTCCGTTGTATTAATGGGTGTTTCCTACTTTCATAGGTATCTCAATGGAGTTGCAACTGTGGAACCCTCTACAGGTTTACCACAAGTCACAAGGAAAACATGGGTTGAGGCTTTTGTCTCCCCACCACCATCCATCCATATGGTTGAGGCTTCGGTCTCCCAAAACTCACCTATGGTTGAGGGTCCAGTCTCCCACAAAAGGTTGAGGCTATGGTCTCCCTAACTTCACCAGGGGTTGAGGCTTTGGTCTCCTCCCGAGTAGTGGTAGCATTGCATGTCTCTATTAAAAATGGCAATCCTAATATTAAACCAAGAGATGATGCCCCTCAAATCACTTTGAATAATTTAAGGAAAGAATTGATACCTAAGGCTGAGCTGAACCTTCACACAAAGACCATTAAAACCTCTGGAAAAGGATAGATTATTGATTTGGGCAAGGACCCAGAATTCCATTCGCCGTAGTTAAATTGCGCGAATGAGGATGAATATTCACATTCGCCGGTGTCCGATCCTGTGAATGATGTGGAAAATTCTCATTCGCGGTGAAGTACTCGCCACCGTAGACAAAATTTAGCACGAAGAAGGGGAAATGCTTGGATGTTTAAGTTTAAAACTAACTTGTAATTACTCGGCTCTACTCTCCAAGAGGAAGTGCAAGACAGTGACCTTAGTGTGCTCACAGACCCTTTGCCGTAAACTTTTATTGTGAATGAAAATGAAGTTTACCATTTGTGCATGAATGTACACTCCCTAAAGCAACAACATTCACGCAATATTGTTGTGGCAAATGAATAGAAAGTTCCCATATTCGTGCACAGTCAACATGAAGGAAAGTCTCATTCGCGCATATATAATGGAATGAGTGGAAATTCCCATTCGCCACCAGAGAACTAGGATTTGACTACAGTCAACATTACTCTTACATGGGTTCCCATAATGCTTATGGACCAGATGAAATAATAGGTTATCAACAGGAATAGGGCATTCAGGACACCTAGTCATAAAAGAAACTTGCACAATAAGAAAAAGAAATCTAAGGTAGGAACCATTGGAAGTCATACTTTGCCAAAGGAGTTGCAACAAAACAATGTGACCACTTAAATCCCACATGTGTAGCACAATTGGTAGCACAATTAGGCAAGGGTAAAGTTCAGGAACTTAATGCTATTAACCTAATTTGAACCACTCAAGGGGCTTGAAGAAAGTAAACCACCAAAAACCAAAAAGAAGAATGGTGTTATCCCCTGACCAAAAGCGGAAAAGAAATATTACCCAAAGGTAAAGGGCCAAAGTGCGTTAGTTCTTTTACATGCAACCAAAGTTGGGGGATATGCAAATCAATGCAATGCCACCATGGACACATCCACAAAGGGGCAACTCTTCCTTGCCCTCCTACACTAAAAAAAGTTCGGGCTATACAACCTATGTTGGTAAGGGTAAAATATTTGGGCATACTCATAACTCCCAAGTAGTGATAATGTTCACCGGAGCAAAGAAAGATGCCCTAGACAACACCCCTAGTCCTTCTAGTTTGCGACCACGAGCTTTCAACCCCGTTGGTAAGATGACCAGAAGTCAACTAGTAGTAAGTGCTAGGACACCTAGAACACCTCCAAGAGGGTTGCCAACTACTGGAAGGGGTCCTGTAACCTCTCCCGTTATGTTCTATCATGAGCATAATCCTTACACTACACCTAGGACTACCACAATAGTCAACATTACCTCTACCTCACAAGGGCCTGAGGCGACGATAGCGAGATCGAGAGGGGGTCAAGATCTGCCTACTGACCCTACAACAAATATAGAAAATACAGACGTCAGAGAATATCGTTTTGACTCTAAAGAGGGACACACTATAACCACAGAATGGCGAGCCCAAGTAGATAGCTGGGATCATCGTTTAGCCACTCAAGATGCCGCGTTAGTAGAGTTAAAAGCCATGATAGAGTAACTCACACTCGAAAGACAGGGCATGATCCTAGCAAATCACAATCTTACTACAACAGAATCAACAAGGCCGACTGTCTATAGCTAAACGCAAGGGGGATACCCTCACTACACACCAGAGTATGCCTTTTTCATCTTTTTAGGAGCTACCCCAGCTGTGAGCATTGCACCCAATACATCCATCCCATAAAGGAAATTTACACAGGGTTTCCCTCAAGGCCCACACCCATAAGGACCTCATCAGGCTCCTTATCATCAATAAGAGCCACCCTTATATAGACCGACACCTCCTAGGACATACGCTTACAATGCATATGCACAGCCTCCTTTTAAGCCACAATGACCATATGTGCATCCAACTGCGCCCATGATGGACCTTAATTATATGCGGGCAATGATAATCGAGATGCTTAATGAATACAAAGAGCAGGAAACTATAAGTACATACTCAATTGGGAAGCAATATCCTCCGCATTTGGATATGGTACCCTTTCCACTGAAATTTGTCCAGCCTCATTTCAACACATTTAATGGAATGACGTGTTCGAACTAGCATATTACTCATTTTGAATCCTGATGCAGCGCTATCACCCAACAGGGTGACTTGTTGTTAAAATTATTCATCCAATATCTAGGTGGGGTTGATTTCACGTGGTATTCAAATTTAAAACCCTATTCCATTCCAGACTGGGATTCAATGAACAAACATTCATATAGCAATTTCATGACACTTATAGGCCTATGAAGCTATATAAATTGACTAATGAGAGGCAGCGAGACAATGAGTTAGTGGTAAACTTTATTAATAGATTATAAAATATGTCTTATGCTTGTGAGAATGAACCTCCAATTAAAACACTCCTTAAGATGTGTCTACAGAATATAGCTTTCGAACTTTCTCTCCATCTTACGATGCAAAAGTACTCTGAGTTCGATGATTTGACATCTAAAGCATCTACTCTAGAAAGGAGGCTCCTACACCATAAATGTGAAAGAAAATGAAAAATAGTAGTCAACAAGATGAAATCCACCATGGTAGGCACTAAAAGGCCACCCATTAGGTTAAAAGTCAAACATATTACAGAGACGACTAAATCAGTAGAACAGGAAGCTCCTCCTAAAAGGCCAAGCATGAAAGAGTGACATGAGGAGGCTTATACATTCCATTATGATGATTTGGGGAGTCTTTTCAAACAAATAATTTATTCTCAGGATATTATACTCCTCGAGTCAAAAAGACTAGCAGAAGCTGATAAGGTCAATGACCTGAAGTATTGCAAATATCATCGCATTCTGGGCCATACTTTGCAAGATTGTTTTATGTGTAAAGACAAGCTTCAGGAATTGATTGACAAGAATACCGTGGAACTGGACGAGATATGAGGGCTGTAACCACCCACACTGGTTTTATTGATGATGAGATGGTCAACCTCATGAATACTCAAGATGATGAGGATAATGGTTGTGATGAGAATGACTGGGTCATATTCGAAAACAAGGTGACACATAAGAGAAGACTCCAAGCCATTAAAATAGGGACACAACAAACATATAACACTCTTAAGTGTGCTCAAAAGAGCCCCCTCTGCTTGAAAGAGGTGACCAAGAAAAAAGAGAAGGCTTGTAAAGTTAAGGCCTCTCCACCATTGCTCCATGAGGACGATTTGTCAGAGAAACCTCTATGAATGCTAGTGACATTGGAGGAGCTTATGCCTAAAGATTTGCTTCAGCCTATGGTTTTCACTTGTAATATGACATCGATTGTACGCGATGGTAATCCCCACCCACACGGAGAGCCGCATTTAACATAAACACCACATGGGTCAACAATAGTAATCGATTGGATGTAGAATAACTTGACATACCAAGATCACTATAAAGGAGTAACCATTCCAATGGCAGTATACATATATAATGCTGGTGGTATCTCCATTGCATTAACATGTTATAAAGAATGCCGGTGCCACTTACCAAAGGGCAATGACCTACATATTTGAGGACCTGCTACATGATGTGGTTGAATGTTATGCTGATGACTTGGTCTTAAAGATAAAACTTAGACAACAACACATCGCCAACCTAGACAGGGTCTTTCAATAACTTCGTCGTTATAATTTAAAAATGAATAATCTCAAATGTGCTTTCGGTGTATCTTTAGGGAGGTTTCTCGGATTTAATGTTTGACATAGAGGTATTGAAATAGATCCTAAGAAAATTACTACCATAGTTGAAATGCCAACACCACGAAACATCTCTAAACACAAGATTTTGTAGGGGAGACTTGCATACATTCACCAGTTCATTTCACATCTTTCAGGACATTGCCAACCCTTCTCATGGTTGATGAAGAAGGGAGTTCCTTTTGTATAAGACCAAGCCAGTCAAAATGCTTTTAACAGTATAAAATAATATCTGTTGAATCTATCGGTACTTATAAGCCCGACTCTAGGTAAGCCAATACTACTATACGTGACAGCTATGGAATCATCTCTTGGGGCATTGTTGGCCTAACATAATGAAGAAGGTAAAGATCATGCTTTATATTACCTCAGCAGGACGATGGTTGGTGCCAAGTTAAACTACTCTCCCATTAAAAAGATTTGTCTGGCTCTAGTTTTTGCGCTACAAAAGTTGTGACATTATCTGCTTACCACAATAGTACACCTTATATCAAGGGTTGACCCGTTAAAGTATATCATGAGCCATCCCTCAGTACAAGGGCGTATTGCTAAGTGGACTGTCATTCTCTCAGAATTTAACATTCACTACATTCTGTGATGCATAGTTAAAGGCCAAGCATTATTGGATTTTCTAGTCACATACCTAGTACCTGATGATTCACCTCTTCAAATGAAATTGCCCAACGAGAACGTTATGCACATCCAGATAAAGAAAGACTAGGAAATGTTCTTCGATGAAGCATTCTGAGGTCCTTCTGCTACCCTAAGGGATAATACAGATAAGTCTTCAAGGATCAACATTGTCTTTATCACCCCAGATAATGGCATCATTATGCACTCCCTCACACTGACAGAGGGACGCTCAAATAATGAAACTGTGTATGAAGCTTTGATTGCAAGACTTAAATTGGCTTTGAAAATCCCTATAGATGAATTTAAGGTTTATGGAGATTCAGAGGTCATTGTTCATCAGATGAACTGTCTTTACCACATCAAAAAGCTAAGCTTAACACCTTATTTTCAAAGGGCCAAAGACTTGGCTAAGTTGTTCAGGCACCTACAGTTACAACATGTAAAAAGGGACAATAATGGGCAAGCTGATGCACTCGTTAGCCTAGCAACATCTCTTACACACCTAAGGGATGACTATCTCGTCATCCATATTAGAGAAAGAAGGGTTGTATCCCCATTTACCCCAACCATAGAGGAAGATGTCCTCCTTGCCTACAACACCATATTACAAGAGTGTGATGCATAAGGTCTAGGTGACAAAGCAAACGCAGGAGATGAAGATTGGCATGAGCCCCTAATTCAACATCTCATGGATCAAAGAGAGCCATTTGACATTGTCAAGTGTGCCAAAATAAGATGACGCACCCCTCGATTTACCTTACAGGGCAACCAATTATATAGGTGATCACTTGATAGCATATTGTTACGTTGTCTATCAGCTAATGAGGCTAGCAATGTGAGGAATGAAGTGCATGCTGGTGTGTGTGGTGGACATTAGAGCGGCCCTAAGCTCCAATACCAGCGAAAATACTTGGCTATTACTGGCCAACAATGGTGGTTGATTATATTGAATATGCCAAAAGATGTCCCGTTTGACAACTACACAGCGATTACGACCATCTACCCACCGAACCGCTACACACTACCTCCTGTTCATGGCCATTTTTCAAGTGGGGAATGGATATAGTGGGGCCTATTATGTTGACCTTTGCCAAAGGGCATCGCTACATTCTTACCGCAATAGATTACTTCTCCAAGTGGGCATAGGCTGTTGCCCTAAGAGAAATCGAAGCTTCTGACATCATTTGGTTCATTAAGGTCCACCTCATATACAAGTTCAATGTCCCCGATCATATAATTACAGACAATGGGCAGCCGTTCGTCAGCTCACCCCTGTACCAGCTCATGGCAAAATACAACATCGACCTGGAACATTCTTCATGATACTACCCTCAAGCTAACAATTTGGTGGAAGCCTTTAACAAGATTCTCTACAAAATCATTAAGAAAATGGTTGCTAGGCATAAAAAAGACTGGTATAAGTGCCTATCAGAGCCACTCTGGGCATATAGTACCACCATTCATACACCAACACAAGCAACCACATACTCCCTTGTGTTTAGAGTTGAGGCATTTCTACTAGTTGAAATCCAAGTCCCATTGCTAAGGGTCGTAATATAGGATGGTTTGACAGACACAGAGGCCGCCAAGATTCACCTTTCAAAGCTCGAAACCCTTGATGAATCCAGGCTTGCTACATAATAACATTTGGAATTATACCAAGCCCACATGACAATGGCCTATAACAAGAAAGTTAAGCTTTGTTCCTTCACCAAGGGTGAGCTCGTCCTTCCTGGGCGATCACTACTTGGCCCCACAAGAAAAAAATATAGTAAATTTGCCTCCAAATGGGACAGTCCATATGCAATTGAAAAGGCCTATCCTAATGGTACATATCTGCTTCGTGATGTGGAGTGAAACCAAATCCTCCCCGTTACCAATGCCAAATTCTTGAAGAAATATTACCCTTAGAATGAATTATAATACTCTTTAAGATACTACGTCGGTTTAATCCTATCTTATAAAGGTACGTAGGCAGTTCGGGTTTCTTCCTGCCTTGGATGCAACCACATTTGTTCTATCTTAAATAAAAAATCAACATTGCCGATCTTATTAAAAACTAGTAATGGTAATGGGATGCAAAAAATAGGCAACCCCCAATCTTAGGTTAAGGGATCCTAAGGGAAAAAAAGGGAAACATATGCATTACGCATGATGGAAAGGGTGTGGCAAAAACCCGTATGGGCACCATAAGTAAAAAAATATATTCACGGCTATGGACATCGTGGAAAGGGTTCCGTGACCCACTTCGGGGTTTGTTCGGAGTCGCCACCAACTCGGGTTCTTTTACAGGCGGGGCACCTGCCTCCTTTCTGGGGGAAAGAGAGGATATAGGCTTTTTAAGGCTCGGGCTAGGCACTTGGGCTGACGGTTGACTCTTTGACTGGTCCGGTTTTTAGGGATCTGGGTAAGCTGTTTGGTTGCAATTGGGCAAGGTGTTAGGTACCCCAATTACCCACCTTTTTAAGGTGGCTTCTTTGACCTAACATTTTTATTTCGATTTTCACCAAGCAGTGAATAAGAGTAAGGAGATTTTAGTGGGGTTTCTGTCAGTACGCCTAATCTCAAGATAGTACGCTTGATCATGGGTACGCCCGATCTCTCACAGAGGTGGAGATCAGGCGTATTGACCTAATTAGGCCTTTCCGAGGTCTAGTTGAGGTGTCAGCAGGCTAAGGCTCTTATTGGGGCATTTTGGAGGGGTTATGGGATTATTCAAGGGTTAGGATGAGATAAGGGGTAGTTTTGGAATCTTTCTATCCGAGTACGCTTGAAAGAACAGGGTACGCCTATTTTTCATATACGCCTGATTTCACCCATAGGTAGAGATCAGGCGTACTGGCCCAATTGAACTTTTTCTGGGTTTTGATGACATGTCAGGGATTTTGGGTCATTTCTAGGGTCTGTTTGAGAGTCTAGGGGCTGTCAAGGGCCTTTGTGTAATTGGGGATAATTTGAGAATTTTTGGGTTTGGTACGCCTGAACAATAGGGTACGCCTGAAATATGTACGCCTGATCTCTCACAGAGTGAGAGTTCAGGCGTACTGTGTTTTGCCCAAAAAAATAGTGACTATTTTTTGGGGTTTTGGGCCACATTCTGGGGTCCACTGACCTTGGGTTTTTTAGGGGGGATGAATGACATTCCTAGGGGGTTTCATAAAAATCCCCAGCCCCTAGGGAATGGATGGGACCCACTTTTAGAATTTCTCAAAATAAAAAATACTGTGCAGTATGCCCAGATTTTTCTGTCAAGTTTGGGTTGTGGGACCCATATCTCGAAATCCAGAAATTAGGTGGGTCCCAAATTTAACAAGAAAGTTAAGAGATGAGTTTTAAGTTTTCATATAGAATTTTAGGTCAAGATTCATTTTGTACAGAGAGGTATAACTCACACAAGATAGATAAGTACCACAGTTCAGAATTTAGACTGCATATTATACATCAAACCAAAAAATAAATTAAAAATAGTTAGAATTGAAGAATGGGCTTAAAAAAATTCATTATGTAGCCATGATAACTGACTTAACAGTGTAATAAAATGATTAATTAAAATCCTTTTTTAAATGAAGTAAAAAAATTGTGCACACAGGTTGGCTCTAGAAAATAGTGTTTCAGCACACTGTTTTAATGGAGGAAGTGGGGTCCATTCTTGGAACTTGTCCTTACTTTCTGTGACTCATTTTTGACATGGAGATAGGGACAGGGGTTAGTAATATCTGATGTAAGCCACTGACCCCATTAATATATTAAAATAAAATGAAAATGGCTATGTAAACATACATCACATAAAAAAAAACAGTAAAAGGGGGAGACAAGCTGTCTGCTTGTCTCCCCCATGTCTCACTCCATTGTTTGGAAGAAGTGGGCCCATTACAACATGAAAATAGTGTATTTAGAATTCTAACAGAGGGGGGAGAGAGGGCTTATCTGGTATAGGGTTGGTCCTTCTTTCTTTCTCTTTCTCTTTCTTCTTCTTTCTCTTTTCCTTTATTTCCTTTCCTTTCTCTCTTCTCTTTTTTTTTCTTTGTTTTCTCTTTCTTTTTCCCTAAAAACTGTGGGAGGGGGGGTTTATATAGAAGAGGGTATGAGGGAGGTGGAGAAGGTGGAAGAGTGTAGAAGGGATGAGGTGTTTGGTGGAGGGAATGAGGTGGAATTGTGTGGAGGGGAAGGGGGTTAAGTGGTGGGCTTTTAGAAGGGAGAGAAAGGAGTGGCTGAAATGAGAAGGTAGGGATTGTGTTGAGGGAAAGAGAGTTAAGTGTAGCTCATCTAGATTCTTATAGAAGAGTTTGAGGAGGTGGAGAGGGTGTGTGGATGAGGGTGAAGGTGGTGGGCCCTCATGCCACGTGTTAGGTAGTGATAGGTTAGTGGGGGAGGAAGTGGGGGTGCATAGCCAAGAATGGTAGTCCTCAAGTGTCTACCCTTCATTTGGAATATTTCAAATGGGGGGCATAGGGTTTAGAGAAAGAATTAAGGGTATTTTAGGAAACGGGATATTTTGGGATATTCTGGTTTTGGATTTTACCCCTTTATTGTCTAAATTCATTCTTTGGGTTCTAGGGCTCCTTTTTTTTCAAGGTTTATAAGGTTTTTGCATCTCTCGAACATTCCAGTCTCAATGCCACTGACGGAATCAGAATCGGGTTCTGGTAAAGGGGTCAAAATAGACCCAGAACATTATCGTGTTTGTCTGGCTTATTGGAAGAAATATAGGAATGCAAAATTGATCTTTGAAGTCTTCATATGAAATATGGCCCTTGGGGTTAGTAAGCCACAGGTTCTGATTATGCACGAATTCGATGCCCGAGCTGAAAGTTGCACTCCGAGCCCTGAATTGTTTTACGACGAATACTGCCTGGACTTGTGACTAGATTTTTTTGAGTTTGGGTGGAGAATATTTATGATTATGGTTGCTTGGGCTCAGGTCTTATAATGCCCTGGGACCTGACAGGCTGAGGATCTGGTCTTTGGTGGATTTTTGGGAGATTTTCAAACATGGGTCATCTGATCGAGAAGCATGGCCTGAATTGATGAAGAACTGAGTTGATAAGTGGTGTAGGGTTTTAGGAAGGGTTCTTTTATTAGGGAATTTATTGAAGATCTTGAGAAAATGAAGAGAATGAGCTTAACCTTGATGGATTTGGCTCTCTAGAGAGTTTTCGAGAGCTCTTTGAGCGTCCATGGTTGATATAGGGGTGTTTGATGTATTCTGAAGTCAAATTATGACAATTGGGAGGCATTGTGCCCTCTGAGATTTTTGTTAGAAAGATTTAGGACTCCTGGGAGTAAGGCCACTGACTGGGTGAATTTCTGATTTGTATCAAGCCTTCAAGGTTTTTCTAGGAGTTCTTAATTTTGGGGAGAAATAACGTGTTTTGAGGGTGTGCTGGTGAAATGGTAATTTTCTTACCCTTTTGTGCCTCAATATTGGAATGTTGATGAGGGTCGAAGAATCCTAGAAAAAATGAGCTTCATAGCCTATGGTTTGAGTTTTTAAAGGTGTAGGGGTAAAATGGTCATTTATCAATTTTTTGGGGTTTCACACAGGAGGTCTTGTGGAAAATGGTTGAGACCTAGGTACCTTCTTCGTAGAAATTATTTAAGAAATTATGGAGAGAATGGGTTCAAAATAGGGTTGATTTAACTTTAGAAGATGCAGGGGTAGAATGGTAATTTGTTAGCCTTTTGATGCTTCAATGTGGGAAGGCTTACGAAGGTTGGCAAATTGAATTCAGGGTGTTCCTGTGGATGTAAAGAAGTTGAGGATTGGAGTTCGATTGGGTTTGATTTAAACTTTTGAGGATGTAGGGGTAGAATGGTAATTGGCCAGCCTTTTGATGATTCAACGTGGGAAGGCTTATAAAGGTTAGCAAATTGAAGTCAGGGTGTTCTTATGGATGTAAAGAAGTTGAGAATTGGAGTTCGATTGGGTTTAACCTGAACTCCTGAGGATATAGGGGTGGAATGGTAATTTACCAGCCTTTTTTATGCTTCAATGTGGAAAGGCTTGTGGAGGTTGGCAAATTCAATGTGTCTTTGTTGGTAAGAAGAAGTTGGAAAGTGGGATTTAACTGAGCTTGATTTGGGCTTCTAAAGGTGTAGGAGTAGAATGGTAATTTGCCAACCTTTTAATGCTTCAACGCAGGAAGGCTTATGAAGGTTGGCAAATGGAGGTCAAGGTGTTCTTGTGGATGTAAAGAAGTTAAGAATTGGAGTTTGATTGGATCTAATTTAAACTCCTGAGGATGTAGGGGTAGAATGGTAATTTGCCAACCTTTTAATGCTTTGATGTGGGAAGGCTTGTGAAATTGG
>JAOXJP010252742.1:0-21812 GCA_025762735.1 Platanus orientalis | reverse complement strand
CACCCAAATCTTCAAAAACTTATTTATTCTTCACTATCAAATTATGGGGGAGGGGTTGCCTTTAAATAGGCTTACAATCTTAAACAATTTGAACTTCCTAAAATCCTAAACTTGCTAGCCAAGTTTTTTTTAAACATTAAACTTTCTAAACACGTATATTCCTAAAAAATAACACTAAAACTTAAGATTTTGTAAAAAAAAACACTATTCCCGTTTTTATTGACAACCCCTAAGTAATTTGTTCATAACTTTCCCAAATCATCTCGGATTTGCGCAGTCTTGGTCTTGTTAGAAAGGTAATTGAAAAACCTATCTAATGACACCAAAATCAAGCCAAAATGTTAAGTTTTGGCCATAGAAAAATTGAGTCCAAAGTAAAAAACAGGATTACAACTAAAAACCCAAAATAACTAAACTAAACATGGTGCTATTAGCCTTATTACAAAATTATCCACCCCCTACAAAATTTGAATTGATCCCACCTAATATGTAAATTTAAATCGTGTCCTCTTACGTAGGGGTATATACATAAGTCTGGCTTGATTGTCCGCATCAGGGAGGACTAGGACAAGGCACATTCTATGCAACTTCTGAAGATATGTAGGTTATTAGTTATTCAAATGCAGACTAGGCTAGTATTCAAAGTAACAGGAGATCTACATTTAGATATACCTTGATTATAGATAATTTCATTACATGTTTAAAAAAAGAAGATAAGTCTAGTAGCCAAGTTAACTCATGGTTTAAAGTATCATGCAATACAAGCTGTATCGTGCAATATGTAGTCGTATCACGACATTGGATACGATAACACTCCTCAATTTTATTTAACACCAAATCTCACACGCATCACATGTTTCTTGCGATATGTGAGAGAGTTTCAACTTATTTTGCTTAAAACACTGTACAGTATCGCCTCTCTCCACCTGTATCGTAAGTGCCTAAATCTTCTAAAAAAACCCCCTTTTTAAATTTCTTTGTGGATCTAGCTTCCTAAAGTTAAATCTAGGACTCCACTTAAGTCTACTGCAGTTTAAAACTTGTATTTGAGCCGGATTGACAAATCAAAGCTGAAATTCAAAATTTCGACAACTTCAATAAGTGTCATATTTTTGCTCCAATCTTTCTAGATTTTTTATATGTTATGCATATGTGATAGATCTACTTATTCATGGAATTAAAACTAAATTTCGAAAATTAAAGTTATTTATTTTTTTAGAAAAAATAAAAATTAAAGAAATTCAAAAAACATACCAAATGGGCATTCTTTGGTCTATTTTTTATATGAGATACTATAGCCCATTATGCACATAATATGTCAATTTGGCATATTTCTAAAAGAAAATTATTTTTGTATTTATATGATTATTAAATATATAAATAATATAAAAAAAAATGCCAACATTTTTGAAAAATATATAGGAATCATATTAGATCACATTGATTCTCTATATTCTGTTATGTTTTCTATATATTTTTTTAATTTATCTTATTTTTTTATAAAAAAATAATTAAAAAAACCAGAAAATTACAGCAAACACATAGAATACTTTGAAACATAGTATCTGCTTTAACCTTTAACATATAAAGTTCCAGACATGCACCACAACATGTGTCACGAGGGCACCGGTTTCCAACTATTGATATCTAAGTGTGTAATGAAGTGTAATGGTTTATAAGTGTTTAGTGATGCTAATTATAATATTTCCCAAAGTTTCATTCAAAAATTCCAAAGTTTACATAATATTTCCGTAAATTCCATAGGCGACAAGGTATGTCATGAGGGTGACTGTTCTCCCAAGTCCCAATCATAATAAATGGTTGTTTTCTATATATAATGATTTCTAAGTGTGTATAGTGTTTACTCTATCAAATCCAGAAGTTTCATAAAAAAAAAAAAAAAAAAATTCTTTCATTTGATTAGTGTTTCCACCGTTTCTCATTGTCTCCTGGTTTTTTCAAGCATTTCCTTATGATAACCCCTGATACGTGATACAACGCACGATATCGATACTTTAAACCTTGGGTTAACTGCAAAAGTAGACAGAGCAACTCATACTGCATATGAGCTAAAGAGGTTAAGGTTGCTTTTATAAGAGATTGGTATTTCAATACAAACTGCTTTAACAATGTATTATGACAATCAAGTAAGATTTACATTACAAGCAATCCAGTATTCCATGAACACACTAAGTACATTAAAGTAGACTATCATTTCATTCATGATTTGGTGATGAACAAGCCGATAGTTACCCCGTATGTTTAAGTCTGAAAATCAGTTGGGTGATTTGTTTATTGGGCATTGGGAGAGTCTTAATTACAAATGTTTTATAACAAGCTAGGCATGATTTTTTTTTATTACAGTATTAAGGGGGATAAGGCATCATTACTACAACTAATGAACCCTAGTCACTTCAGCTTCCATCTTCTCTCTTCTCCCATCTTTTCTTCTCTTCTCTATATGCCTCTCATAGCTTTTCTTCTTAGTCTTCTTCTATTCTCTTTGTCGTCTTCTTGGTGCGGAAGGATTTACGAACATCAAGAAGCTGGATGATCATGGATGATCTAGGGGTCAACATTTCAACTAAGGAGTGCAGCAACCCAAGCTATAATACGGTGGTACAAACACTCAAGGGGTAAGTGTCATTAAGTAATAAAAAGGGGAGCTATTTTGTAATAAAGTAGAGTCATTTGTTTGGCCCCACAAAGGCCTGGTCGACAGCTAGGAGTGGATCTCCCAGATCCTCCTTAGTTGCTAATAGTACTTGCTATTTTAAGAAAGTACCATACACCAACACTGCAAAGGCACTGCAAAGACACATGCCCGCCTCTTACAGCATTCAATGGGTTGTTAAATAAAACCCACTAAAAAATTTCAGGTATCTAATACGACTTCGAAGCCGTGCAAACCTCCAGTCCCCCAAACCCCAATACGATCCTCCTCACATAAGATAAGAAGAAAAAACTGAAGAAAAATAAGCCACATCCGAGATGGTGAACGATGGCTTTGCAAGGGATTTCCAACCTTCAAAACCCATTTAGCTATTAGTTCAGACAACAGCTCTAGTTGAATAAATTGGCCAACTAGACAATGCTTGAAGAAGATCTTCCTATCATTGACACCCTCTGTAGAAACCACAAACACAGGAAATGAATTATTAGCTAAACATGTGCGGTGCCATCCTCCTCAACACCCAAACCCCAACTCGTCTAAGAGCATAAATATGATTGATGGGAACTTGGGAAACACACTAGGATCACCACAAAGCCTCACTTTCAAGAAGCCCTTACCAAAAAATAAAAAATAAAAATTCAAGGGGTGGTTATTTAGAATTTTAGCCCCAATTTGACCCATGAACCTTCATCACAACTTTCAAAATAAATTTATCCTGAACCCCTACACACTGTAACCTAAGAACCCCTAGGGTAAAACCCTGATTCTCAGAGTCGGGGTTTTCTCCCTAAATTCAAGAAATGCAAAAGCAGGAATGGAGTAATCAACACACATTAATAGAAGTGTAAAAAGAAAGAAGCCATGAGAAATCACAATAGCACAGATGATCATGCGATTAATAAATGTGGAAAAAAGAAGAATGTGTATAAACTGCAGTCAAGTAACTAACCAAGAGGTTTCTGAACTTAGAAAAAACATACCGGGTCAGACATTAGAGCATTGTTGAACTCTGAAATCTTTTTGAGAATCCCATCAAATGGGGCAACATCAAAGAAAAGCATTCCCTTCTGGAAATTGGAAAATAGAGAAAGGAGTTTAGGAAGTTCAGGCAGGCACCCTCAGTTATATAATAGAAGTACAATTTCAACTGGTGGGGAGCACACAATATTCCAAGAAAAATTAAAACTACAGCAGTTATCTAACTCAGCTTTGGAATTAAGCTACCAAAGTATAAAATAAAAAAAACCTAATGATAAGCAAATTAATCTTGAAACTCTCCATATGCAATTGCAGAATTACAACAATCTGTAAAGATACACATACAAAGTAGAAAATAATGTATAAATCATGAGAACACAAAACCCAACTTTAGTGGTGGTAGGACTTATGAAATTGATCCAAGAAACACCTGAAAATCAGACTATTAGCCTGCATGATTTGTTGAATCTATGAAGCACTAACCATAATAATAAAGCATTGGCTTAGGTAAACCAGGTCAGTCTGGAAAGAAGCGTATCAAGATATATGCTAGAAATGTTTAGGAAATACAGAAATGATGTACAGCTTGTATATAATGTTAGTATTTCATATTAGGGAATTGAAGCATTACTGCACTACATCTTAAAAGAATTCAATTCATAAAATAGAATCATTCACCAACTTTATTTTATTTTTGATAGATAAAATATTTATGTTAGTAATTGCAATTATATTATAGTTTTGACATTACTAGTTCTACACTGGCATATAATATATTGCAAATCATATCAATTCTATCGACAAAAATATGAGTTCAAATTTTAAAAGAGAAAATCTTATCTAACAGTGGTTTGGCCCTGTTACTCTTTCCTAACAGCATATACAAGAGTAACTAGGCTTTATGTATACCATAGGCTTCATGTAGCAAATATTTTAACATCCAATTGCAGTTTCTACAACTAAACACCATTTTTTAATATTAATTAACAAGAATAAAAAAATGAAAATGATAAGAAATTACCTTAGGAATATGCTTGAGAATAGGTTTCGTCGAAACACCTGGTGTGTTCCAAAAAAAAATGTGAAACAAAATTAGATAGAACTAAGTGTAATATATATTTTTGTTTCAATAAAGTTGCCATTAATTATTAAAAACAAATGTTTGAAGAAAACCGACAAGTAGGATTTCTTAAGGCAACATTGTATATTAGTTTTTGATACGAGCTGATCGAAGTACTAATAGACTTCAAGTTTAAATAAGAAATTCATACCAGATACATTTGACGTCTGTCCCGGTATATAAGCACTAGCTGAAACATAAAAGGAAGCATGGCATGTATTACAAGGAGAAGCTAAAAAGGATGGTAGGCCTATTCAATAAAACTTTTTTTTTTTTTTGGAGAAATATTCAATAAACCATTGACATGCAAAAACATCAACACTTACAGCCAGTGTAAGGATCACGGAAAGATGAATCAAAGGTAAAGTTGCTTTGCCCAGAATTTTGCAGAATAAACTCTACAATTTGTTGTCTATAAGAAAGTGGAAGATTCTCCTTGAGAAGCCATTTGTCAGCAGTTGAATAAGGGTTATCTGGAAACAGGTCACTTTAATAATCATTTTAGGTTGAAAATTACATATTTGTTATCTAAACAGTTTAACTAATCCCATATGTAATAAAAGACATGAGCATGCTAAAAAATAAATATATCAAGAAGATCTCATATCATCAAGGTAGGGCAAGAATTTTTTACATTCTTTATACTATACATTAGTAGCATCCACATTTATGCAGTCAGTTTGTTAACATAATGTTCTTAGACATTACACACACCTGAAGCACCATACTCCTAGCAGAGATAAGAAATATGGAATCAAGGATATGCAACATCCCAATCCATATCACCCAATATGACCATGTAACTTTTTTTACTACCAACGATTCACGTCAGATCAGCAGACCTAGTTTGGGATTGGCTGATCCTGATCCAAAAATTGGATCAAGATTGGCAAGTATGATAACCAGTGCTAGACATGTTACGAAAGATTGTATCTCTATGATGATTTATGTGTTTTCCCCTTTTCATTCTGCTTGTGGTACATAGAGATATACAAATTTTTATCCCTCAACAACATACTTCATTATCAATCTGGTCCATTCACTCAACAGGACCATGTAGGAAAACCCTTATTAACAGAATTTGTTTATTTAACTGATCTTGACAAACAAATAATAGACCATCCACCAGTTTACCACCAATCCAAATAGATCCTACGGATTGGATGGCTAGTCTATGTGACAAGTGCCAATGCCCAACATGGTGGACTTAGGAAAACCCACAACACAGACATGTCCAACGTAAAATAATACAATACTATAAATGATAACTTATTATAATGGGAAAAGACCCCATTATACACGGAGGTCTTCATTTTTGTTCTGACCAAGGCAGTCATAGTACTGTTTCTCCACAATTATAATATGTAGTACAGGTTACTTACTATGTTATGATAATGACATAACATAATCCATGACAGTTTCAAACTAGAGTCAGGGTTTCATCCACCCAAATGTGATCAATAATACCAATCGGTGGATATAAAGCAAACACTATCACAAACATTTCCTATGACAATGGATGCAAAATGTGGTTGTGCATCTATATTTCTTTAGCCCAATCAATATAGCATCTACTTACGATATTAAGCTATCTTTTCCAATTTTCTCTTGTGATTTTACAGTGTATATTAAATTGATATATTTTCATAAACTTAATCACATAAACAAACAAATGGCTGTCAAACATTTTTCTATGGATAAATGACCACCAAATATTTTCACTACATGACTATACCTCATATTTAATCCTAAATTAGTCTTTTCATCAAACATATATGTATAATAGAAATACATAATAGTTTACCCAGCACATATCTGTAATTCATGTATTTTAAAAGATAAATTTAAAATAAATTTTAATTATACATATGGTTTACCATTTTTTTAAATAAAAAATCCAATTGTTCCATAAATAAAAATTAAAGAATACTACTTACCATAAGAATTAAAGTGGAGTTTTTTCCCTTCTAGAATCAACAAAAACAAAATAACCAAAAAAATAAGTAAACTCGGGGTGAGTTATGCTTGGGCTCAAGATTTCCTGTTGAAAGTATCAATATCAGTGGAATTTTCTAAAAATTTGCCAATACTAGCAAAATTTTGGCAAGTTTTTGATGAAATTGTTTTAACTCCGTATGGCCCTTGTCTTTCATTTCACCATCTCTAAAGATCAGAAAATTTTGAAATTTTGAACATTGACAAAAAGGCATCTAAATGGACTAAGTTATTCTTTTTAATACATAAAATAATATACTTACTGCTTAGCTGTTTGGAGGAACAGGACTCATGATCCAAAGTAATTGGGATAAGACCTCATTGATGAACTTTTTTTCTTCTGATAAATAAAGAAATTTACTGCAAAACCAAAAGAAAACAGAGAACAACAAGCGGAAGCCAACACGAGGCATACTAGCTAGCCCCTTAGAGAACCCAAGGCCTACAACCAAAACAAGGAACCATCCCACCCAGAAATCCAATCCTGGAATTTGATCCCTCTAAAGGGAGGGTTCACCAAACACCAACTGAACAGGAGAGCAACAATCTTAACTTGAACATGCAGGGACGGACTCCTTAGCTGCACCCTAAAAAATCCTGAGATTCCTTTCATCCCAGATACACCAACAAACCGCAAATGGAAGGCAGTCACATATCAATTTCCCTCTAGGATTTAAGTTCCTGCCAAAACCAGAACCCCATTCAAAAAGCAGCCCCCTCAACGAGCCCAGAAAGGTTCCACATACCATAAGACGGGAGAAGAGAAGGCCCCACACCTCAAAGGCTCAACTACAATGCATAAATAGATGGCTAGCAGATTCAGCTGCTGCACAGCACCTGACACATCTGTTTGGCATAGGTATCCCTCGCACAATGAGAATGTGTATGGTAGGAACATGGTTCCAAAAGCACAGCCACATGAAAAACGAAATCTTCAAAGAATGGAATTCCAAATAAACTGATCAGGAAACTCTTCCCTACCAGAGGGGGTTAATGAAAGATAGAACATAAAAGGACCCCACCGAGATAGCCTCATCCAAGCTGCCTGTCCAAACCCACCTGTCTTCTTCAACCCTATTTCCAACAATCGCCTCATCAAGATGCTGTAGCAGCCTAGAGACATCACCCACTTCCTAGTCGTTGATGTTCCTTCTAAACTGGAGGTACCACGAGCAGAAGCTTCTAATCCTAACCATATCATCCAAGACAGAACCTCCTTTGTCGGATGCAAAACTGAAAAGAGAGGGAAACAGACTTTGAAGAGGTAAAGTGTTGCACCACAAGTCCAACCAAAATATCACCGTATCTCCTTTATTAATTAACTAGTAAAATTAACTTTGTTTTCTTCGTTGTCTTTTGAACATTAAGGAGAAGTAACAAATAAATACCCTAAGATAGGTTATAGGCATACTCTTAGGGAAGCTCTTGCATCCAAGGACACAAATCTCTTTAATTAGCATTGTGACCGAAGGATTGAAATCCAACAGTTCACATGAGAAAGGTCACCATTAGTTTGCTCAGAACATAGATTTTCGTTCACATTTTTTAAGTTATAAGAGATGAGGTAGTCCGTGAGTACTGAAGGTTACACTTATAAGTGACAGTGCTTATAAAACATAAAGGTGCTGAACAAAGACTCGAACTGTTAACTCAAGTAAATCAAGGAGCCTATAAATAAATAGGAGTGTTATTTCCAAAGAGATTTAGGGGCGTTTTAATCATTAATAAGAAGAGATCAAACCACACACACACACACACTCATATATATACATATGTGTGTGTGTGTGTGTGTGTGTGTGTGTGGAGGACTGTTCTATTCAGTGTTTCCATCTTCTCCCCTCCCCTTCACATGAGACTGGTCACATTCTAATGTGACTCTAACATTCCAGTTGATGCTCACATTACCTTATGTAAAGGGAAATGCACATGTACTATTCATCCCATCTCTTAATTTGTTTCTTATGAATCACTTTCTTTGCCTCTTTAAGCCTTTATTTCTTTGAAGGTGGTGATGCATTGGAGCTTGGGAAAGGCTTTGGGCTCATGGCATTTGGCGCATTTTATTCTTGAGATTAGATTTCTTGTTTAGTTGTTTGATATTTCCCTTTTCTTTGTCTCGTAGGCATGGTACCAAATGTCTTGAAATATCTAATATGTCGCCCGACATATGTCCATGTCTACTAAGACTGACACGACATTTACCAATACCGACATCAAACATTGACTACATTATAAACCTTCAATTTTTGGTCAACATGATGTACAATGTCGACATGTTGAGAAAATATTCCCCTTTCATAGTGTATTATTGTCTAATGCCAACATTGTGTTATGCTAAAAAATTCATATGAAAAACGATAAATTTCAAAGAAAATAAAAGAAGTGAGGGGAATATGTTTGTCATCCATTATGTACCAATATCCTAATAAATGCATGTATTTATTAAGAATATTATAATACAAGCGTATTAAATAAGATATAATTATGTATTAAAATAAGTCATCATTCTTAATAAATAATTTGTTCTCATGCTTATGTAGTTAGATTAGAATATGCTTCCTAAGTTTCCACAATGTTTACAATATTTCTTTCTGACATTTCCAACATTTCCAATATATGTCTTATTTTGGCCCAACAAACATTCCATCAACACGACATTTTGAACCTTGCTCGTAGGAATGGAATGAGTTGCCGCATTCTCCTACTAAGAAGGGGGTGTTACTACCAGATTTTTAAAGGGGCCTCTTTGCCTAGTGAAGTGTAAGGCTTCCGGTCTCTTGTTGTTGTGTTCTTTGTATTTTAGTTTTCTGTTTTCTCAATAAAACAATTATTCATCCAAAAAAGAGCCATTTCTTCTTCTTTATCCTCTTTGCATTTCCATCTAGTGGTAGAAGAATTAAAGGATTCAAAGCGGAAAGAATGCCATATGATGAGATTAATGCTTTACCAAAGAACAACACATGCAAACTTGTTGATCTTGCTAATGAGAAGAAACTAGTAGACTACAATTTGGTATATACCGTAAAATATAAAGCCGATGGAACTCTTAGCAGGAAAAAGGAAATAGACACAAGAGATTGAAATCCGAAGACGTTCACTCCAATTGCTAGGATGAACTCGGTTTGAGTCCTCTCACTAACAAATAATTTATCCAAGTCACTACATCAGCTAAACATGAAGAACATTCTACATAAGAATCTTCAAGAAGTGTACATTTTATTTTTGTTTCTTGAAGAGAACACATAGTGATGAGGACACCATGGCTGAGTGGCTTAGTGTTATGTTTGGAGTTCATCATAGTTTTTTTATTTATTTATTTTACATGTGTTGGTGTCTCTTGTAAAAAGGGAGGCAGTAGGGGGGGGGGGGGGGCACAGATTTTTTAAGGTAAGAGTAGTCTTTATTTGTTTTAGGGGTATTTTATTTCATTTATTTTAGTAGAGGGGTAGTTTGGTTATGTGTATTTGAGCATGAGGGGGCATTTCAGTTCCATAAGGGGATTTTTGTAATAACCTGATCGTGGGACTCTATAAAAGCAACCCACGGCCAGAATTTTGAAGGTATGCAATATATGAAATTTTGAGTTGAACGACTTCTAGGTCTTCTTCTTCCTTTTGCTGTAAGATGGAGACCCAAAACCTTGGAATGGGAATAGACCCCCACATAGTTTAACACTGGTAGTGGAAAGCCACTCCCTCCCCTTGGGTTAAAGGTCCCTATCCCCTTTCTTCTTCTCGTTTGCATATTTTTACAGAAATTTTAGTTGCTGAAATCAATGGAACAACACAAGAATCATCACCATTGACAATTTCTTGGAGTTTTTACTGAACCAACACCTCTAGGAGGTGTATAAGTGTAGGACGACACCTATTGTAGCAACTTCACACAGTAGCCTGTTTTTTATGAGATTATAGGGAGAGGCAACAGCTTCAGGCATAATTCAGACTGGTTGGAGTCTTTCCACGAGATTGCATACCACTCCTCATCCGACAAAGCTTTTGAAGATTGGGTTTTTCTGAGGTGTTATAGACACCTAGACGATCCTATCTGAGTGCACAAACAACAGAAAAATCTCGTTAGGTCAAAACCCCACCTGGGTTTGATAGCACCTAGCGTGAACAGGCTTGCTGAACCAACTTTGGGAGATCTTCAATCAAACCCAACTAGCTAAGGCTTGGGCAATGTTCGTTTTTCTAAACTGATATACACTCGTGGGCGACACTAGATGTGAAGGAATATTTTAAAGTTTCTTCAAATCGATATGTACTCCTTAGCTTTCTTGAGGCAGGCGGCAACATCTATTTTGGGGGGCAGATTTGGTAATTTTCAAAACTCCACTATTTCAGCAAACTTGGAAAGAAGTTTTGATTGGTATCATCTAACAAGGTACCTAGGCTCCACATCTTAGAAGAACAGGTTCTACATGCTCTTACTTACACCGTTTTTGTAATCCTATAAAAGTGGTAAATTGGGTGGTTGTGGCATGTGTTAGGGGCTGGGGTAATTAATTTCCTGAGTTTATCTCCTAACCTCACCCTTCTTTTTTGACCCTAAGCATAAAGATCATCAACCTCATCAAGCCCCATGCAAAACCCTTTCAATTACTATGCTTAACTCTATTATTTTTTATCACTTTAATTTTTCTGATCATAGGGTGTTTGTTATAATTCCCTAGAGTACTGCTTGCTGTACTTTACTGTGCTAACAGTCCCTATACACCTCTCCACCCATGGAACCTTATATTTTGTCCCCTCTAAAATACATGTGGTTGGAATCCCGAGCCTACCTATTATTTCCCTTTCTTTATTGCCCTGTTTTGAACACTGTTAACCATAGTTACCAAAGTGAGAAGCGAAAGCAGGAAGTGATGCGAAAGCGAGAAGTAGGAAGCGAGGCTTACTAAATCATTGGGAATCGAGAAGCGATAATTGGTTTAGAAGCAATTGTGGAAGCGAACATGAAGCTATTAGGATATATATATATATATATATATATATATATTTCTTAGTAGGATATGAAATAAAAATACTATGCTAATAATAGATAATACTAATAAAAGTAAATAACTAAATCTACAATCAATAGGTATAATTATAATGAGTGATATAACAATAAGTTACAATGAATAAATACAACTATAGTACAATAAAGTGAATAACGTCGACATGGTAATAAACAAACCTAAAATCATAGCTATTATAATATGCAAGTAACAAAGAATCAAGACATAGATATGCAACTAATTACGAACAAAAAACCTAAGAATCATTATTATTTTATTGTGTACTTCAGCCATATATGCATTGGAACTATAGCAATATCACAGAGGCCTTAGTTTAATACTAATTTTTACAATATATTGCTTGCATACCTATTTGGGATTTTGGTTAGGCTGTATTGCTAAAATAATGAAATTTGTTTGCATTTGGTTAGTTAATTGCTGAAATAATTGAACTAGTGGATTTTTTTTTTGTGCAAACAATGCTTCCTTATTCGATTCTCATGCTTCCCTAACATTTCCCTCAAACACTTCCCACGCTTCTTAAAATGCATTTTCACGCTTTCCAAAATGCTTCCTCACGTTTCCCCAAAATTAGGGAAGCCGAATCGAATTAGCTTCCCCAACAAGCTTTCCAGGAAGTGAGCTTCGCACCCTAGGTCAAGCTTCCCTGCAACTATGTTGTTAACACATTTTTATGTACCAGATTTTCTAGACAGCAACCTTGCATTGACTAAATCTTTAAATTAGTTGGGTTTCTTATCTATATAAAGTAGGTTTCTTTATTGCTTAGTGCTTTGTTACCTTAATTCCTTTTATGTATGTTGAATATAACTTAAGAACCACTTGAATTAACATAAGAATGATGCATGTAGGAATCTAGTTTATTTCTCTTTATTATTTTAATAATTTTATTCATATCTCCTGTGCACACACTCACTATCCTTTTTTTTATCAATAAAGAAGAAATTTATTAAGAGAGAAGAAAGAGAAAGAGTACAAAAGAGACTAACAGCATGAGAAATACTATAGAAGAAGCCTTAAGCAAAAACAAAATCATCTCACCCCAACACCCAATCAACAAACTTAAAATTGTTAAAAATGGGAAGATGAGCAGTCCAAGAGAAAAGAATGGAAAGCGCTTTATGAGGCAGCTTGCTGGGGTCCATCATAACATTCTCAAATACATGAGAATTGTGCTCGTTCCACACTACCCAACAAATAATAGAAAGGGTTGCCTTCCATAAGAGCTTTTCTTGAGTTGATAAATCGTTAAGCATTTCCCGATTCCAAATATCCAACTGAAGACGCATGGAGATAGGCATCACCCATTGCCTACAAAACCTCCTTAGGAAACAATTCCAAATCAACCCCGCAGATCCGCAATGAAGGAAAAGGTGGCAAACTAATTCGGCATCAACCAAGCACATATTGCATCTATTGACCATATGGAATCCACGTTTCATCAAATTATCCACTGTAAGAGTTCGCCCCCAATACACTAACCATAATAGGAATCCCGCTTTAGACGGCTTGGCCGAGTCCTAGATGATATTGTTCGGAAAGGGTTTATGGTCATGAGGAGCTTTCGATGAATAATATGATTCCATTGTATAGGAACCCCCAGAATCCAATGTCCATCATCTAACATCATCCTCCTCAGCGTTACCCAACATCACCTTGTCAAGACGATCAATCAAATCACCCAATATATCCAACTCCCAATCATTAATATGCCTACATAGATGTAAATTCCAACCAATGGAGCCATTAGTCTACACCATGAGGTCGGACACATTACCATCCTTGTAATTGGAGAGACTATAAATTTCTGGAAAATCCAAAAGACAAAGGGTCCCCACACCAAGGGTCAAACTAGAATTTGACATTAGTCCCTTTACATACTCTGAAAGATATGCCATCTGCAAAGTCAGAATAACCATCAGCTATAGCTTTCCATAGGCCGATACCATACGGATTATTAGAATCAAGAGTCATCCAGCCTGTTAGAACAGTTTTGTATTTAGCAGCAATTGGAGACACTATCCTACATGCATGCTGCATCACATAGCCACCTTCTCCCTACTGCAAAAATCCTTAACACTCCGCCTTCTCTCATTCCCCTCTCAGACTTGTAACATTCCAGCATAATATGCTAAATTTCATTTTCAACTTCGGATTAGCTTCCCTCCTTCGTCTTCTTCCCGTCGACCTTCCCCTTCCGCTTTGTCAACCAGGTTTTTGTAATTGATGGACGTTGACAGCTTCCATAATTCAGTTTGCTTTGACACCCCAAACCTCTGTCTTGGAACTGATCAACTTCTTTTGGATAGCATATGACAACGTCTCTCAATTTCTTTAAAGAGCTCCATCCTCCTAAATGACACCCTCATACGCTTGCTGAGATTGATCGTATTTTTTATCACCCTTGCGGAAGATTGAGTTGGCGGCAAGGACTAAAGAAGAGGTTCTTCCTAGGGGACTGTCATATCCTCTAACAAAGAATAGTTTCTACGAACTACTTCAAAACCAATTTTAGAGACTGCCAATATGTTTTCCCACTCCCAAGCCTCCTGATCTCCCTACCTAACCATATCCCATCTGCTATGGCTTTGGAAATTAGGTTCAAGGAGTTCTTGACATTCCATGTGATGTAGCATGCATGTAGGATAGTGAAGTGTGTGCATAGGAGATAAATATAAAATCACTAAAGTGATGAAAACTAGATTCCTACCTGCACCATTTAAATACAAATTTAGGTAGTTCTTTAAGTTATATTCATCATGTATGAAAAGAGATAGGGCAACAAAGTATTAGTCAATAATGGAACCTAATTAATGAATTAAAAGATCCAACTAATTTAAAGAAATAGTAATGGTAAAGTTGCTATCCAGAAATTTGCTGCTAACAAAAGTGTGCTAAAAGAGTTCAATCAAGGCAATAATGTAGGGAATTAAGCAAAAGGGTTAAGGGTTTAACATGAGGGATTTAAATATGGGGCTTAGACATGTAGGGATAGAAAAATATGGTTGAAAGTGTAAGAAATACAATCCGAAAACTAGTCTACCAGTCCTAAGCCTATGCCATAATAGTCCACAAATCACAACCCATATAGGGATTCAAAAGAAAAACCAAATAGAGTAGTATCACCTGGAACTTATGGGAATCACCCCTTTGCTGCCTCAGGGTATTGTACCAATCAGGACCACAACAACAACAAATAGCCTTATCCCAACTATTTGGGGTCGGCTATGTACCAATCAAGACCGCAATCCAAAAATAGCCAAGAGGTTGATTCTTGAAAAGTTCCAATCAGCTCCAATTCATCCAAGTATGCCGCCTGCCTAATATTAATTCCAGGTGGAGTTTTATTATTTTTAAAATTTTTTGGTGGTCTGTGGCTGCAATGTGGATCGCCCAGGGGTGCATTTCATCGTGGAAAAATCAACATAGCCAAAGCTATGGCCATGTATGACTAGTGTTCAATCTCCCAAAAAGTCATAAAATCATTATTTCACGCTTCCCTTTAGAACTTGATAGGATTTAATTTATGCTAAAGATTTCAGCAAGCTATCTTCTCTCCTAGGCTCATCCAGATGTATATGAGGTCCTGGAAATTCCAAACCAGTCAGAGATAGAGCCTACTGTGGCTGGTGTTCAATCTCCCAAAAGTGGTTTGTAGCTTGTATTCATGCCCGGGAGTGCAAACTGCCTTGAAAACTTGAATCAAACCGAAGCCGAAGCTGCCTTTCACCTTGATTAGGGTCGTCCAGCCCTTATAGACACCTTGGGTGTTTTAGTTCGAGTAAAGCTTCAAAACCCAAGAGATGGTGATCATTCTCTTACAAATATCTCAGTTTTAGCAACTACGAAATTCTGTAAAAGTATAAAAACATGAAGAAAAGAAACGGGAAGGAGACCTTTAACCCAAGGAGAAGGAATGACCTCCACCACCAGTGTTAAAACTAGGTGGGGGCCTAGTCCCATTCTAGTGTTTTGGGTCTCCAACCTGTGAACAAAGGAAGAAGAAGAAAAAGGCACTCACGTTAATTAAAAACTCAATGTCGCATAGATCAAAAGACTAAACAGTGGGATATAAATAAACACCCCCGTGGCTAGGTTATTGCACTTATTTAGAAGGAAGACTAAAAGACCCCTCCTACACCTACCACATGTAACAAAATACCCCCTACTACAATAAATGACATAAAACTCCCACATAAATAACTAAAGACTAAACTACCCTCACAATAATGTGTTTCCCTCTAACAAGAGACATTAACAAAATAAAATAATAAAGTAAATGACATCCTGGACATATAGGGACCCTCTACTGGAACCACAGTACAAGTCCATCTTTCCTACGCCTCCTCTGATAAATCTAGAAAGCTCGCCTAGACCCGATAACCTCATCACCCTACCTCCCTCCATCGAATTCATCATAGATCTCTTCGGACGAGGATCAGATCTTCCCTCGCAGTCCGAAGATCAACCCCCTAGAGACTGAACCGTTCCAACTGACTGAGTTTCAGGGTGTTCGTCTTACCAAGAAGAGCATCCCAATCGCCCTTGCGAGAAGCTCTCCTCACTCTCCAAATCAGATGACTATGTTGTCCACACCAGAGCCTTGGCTTTCCCTTTTCTAGCAACCAAAAGGACTTCCTTTTGCTTCAAAGAGTTCTCCTCCACGCCTAGGATTTTAATGCCACCCCATCTTCAAGAAGTGCACATGGCACCTCTAATAGAGTTAAAGAGCCAAAAAAGGTATGAAAGTGAGAAAAAAAAATGTATGGTCTGAAACAATCACCTTGGGCTTGGTTTAAGAGGTTCAATGAAGCTATTTTTTGTTTTAGAAAGTTCAACAAAGAGGTCTTGCCTTGCCCAAATGATGTAGTTTGTGTTTCGAGATTAGGAGATAGTAAATTACTTGCTCATCCACTACCCTTTGACCTCTAGCATCTGGAGTGAGTACACTAGCAGGTTTAGAGTAGCATGGGTGATGCCATGGCTGCCTAGAAGAGCTTTAAGTCAAAGAGGGCTCATCTTGTAGCATCTTGTTCCATTTGCCATTAGTTATGGAATATGGAGCACGTGGAACAATTCTATCTTCAAGTTCAAGAGATAAGACCTTTCTAAAGGGAAGACGAAGAATTTAGCTTTCTTCTATCTGTGGTTTAGTAAATTGAAAGAATTCTCAGAATTTTTTCATCAAGATTTCAATCTTCCAAGTTCCAATGGGAGAATATTCTATTAAATTCTGCTAGTTCTGTATGGTTCCTTGGGTTATGTAATTCTCATACAGGCCTCTTTTTTTTTTTAATAAAATACCTTGCTTATCAAAAAATAAAAAAAAAATGAAGCTTTTGAAAGACATGGATATGAACAAAATCTTGCTGGTTGCACCTTGTTTGTTAAATACTTAGGTTCCACTGCTACTGCATTGATTGTTTATGTTGACAAAATAGTTGTAACTGTAACAATTTGAATGAGCTTCAGAGCTTACAGAATTCTTAAAGAAGGAATTTAAAATTAATAATCTGAAACCTCTAAGATATTTTCTTAAGATTGAAGTTTCTACATCCAAGAAAGGCACTTCATCTCATAGAAGAAATAAGTCCTAGACTAGTTAAATCCTCGATGCCAAACCAATACACAGTCAAATGAAAACTAACATCAAGCTTGAATGTGAGAGTATGTAACTACTCAAGGATGTAGGGATATTTTAGAGACCAGTTGAGCGATTGATGCATCTATCATTGGCCCTTCCAGATTTTGCCTATATTATTAATATAGTCAGCTAATTCATGCATCAGCAATGAACTACTCATCTAATAGCAGTTGAAAGAGTTCTAAAATAGCCAAATCTTCTTTTGTGGAAAGGGACCAATCTTTCACAAGAATGGCCGCTAGCTGGTAAAGGGCTATACCAATGCAGACCGGAGAAGATCAGTAACAAATAGATGGTCTGCATCTGTAAATCAGGCTAATGTACCCTTGTTGGAGGGAAGTCGGTCCCCTAGAAAAGCAGGAACCAGTATGTGGTGGTGAGCTAAGTGTTGAGGCTAAGTACAGGCTATGGGACAAGGAGCACGTGTTGTGTGAAGTACTACAAATTAAGATCTTATTAGCAGATCATTCAAGCATAAATTAAATTGTACTGAAAATATGGCAGTAATTAGCATTGATGACAAAACACATTGAAGTTGAAAGGCACTTTATCTGAGATAAGGTAGCTGCTAAAGTAATCAATCTCCCTTTTTTTTGACAAAGATAAGATAGATATATAAAGAGAAAGCCGCAGCAAAAAGAGCTACACAGCAGCATGAGGCATGCTAGCTGACAGAAAACTAAAAGAAAGAAAGCACTACAAAATAACAGAGTCCCAGTCAAAGATCCAATATCAATATGAAGGCCGGTCTCTTGTCAGGCCAAAAAACAACCATTCAAAGGTCTTGGAGAGAATGGCATCAGTGATGAGATGAGGCAATCTGACTGTGTTATCAAAAGTTCTCCCATTTCTCTCTTCCCACACACTCCAACACAAGGCTGAAGGGATCAGCTTCCACATGCTCCTCCCTAACTCACTCCCACATCTAGTGGTTTGACTAGCCCAACAAAATACAAGACTCTTAACAGAGCCCGGCTGAGCCCACATCACCCCAAACCGACTCAAGAAGTAGGTCTAGAGAAACACTACCCAAGAGCAATGAAGGAATAGGTGCTCCGTAGATTTCGATGTAGCAAAGCACACGCAACACATATTCAAAATCATCATTCCCCTTGATATTAGCTTGTCAATCGTCAGTGCCCTATCCCACCTTACCTCCCACAAGAAAAATGAGACCTTTAGCCAGATAAGATTATTCCAAACACAAACACCAGGATGAGCCTCTACACCTTGAGGGCAAAGAGCATCATACATAGAGCACATCGTGAAGCCCTTCTCCTCATCCAGGGTCCAAATCATCTCATCCTACCACTCTCACTCCCCCAGATCATACCTCTCCGGCGTATCAAAAAGCCTACCCATCTCCCCAAACTCTCAATCGTTCAGATTCCTTCGCGACTGAATGTTCCAGAGCATAACACCCTGGACCTGATCATATGATTCTTCATGGATCCCCACTTATCCATCACAAGGCTATAACAAGAAAGGAACAATTGGCACGACAGCTCCCTCCTGCACCAGGAGTCATGCTAGAACCTCACCCTCTCACCATTGTTAACTTTAAACCTGGCAAATCTGAAGAACAACTCAGACCCTTTGCACATCCTCTTCCACACTCCACACCCCGTAGCACCCCTCGGGCACCTAGAGGACCACCCTATACCATCCTCCCCATACTTGGCAGCCACCATGCCTCTCCAAGTAGCATCTCAGTGCATTCCAAACCTCCATAACCATTTAGAAAGAAGAGCTCTGTTTGTAGCTTTCAAAGACCGAATCCCCAACACCCCTTGATCCAACAGCCTGCAAGTCTCCTTCCAACTAACCCAATGAAACTCCAAGGAAGACCCCCAAAGAAAATCCTGCCGAATCTAATCAAACTGATTAATGATAGAATACAGAGCCTGGAAAACCAAAAGGAAGTAAGTAGGCATGCTAGACAGAACACTCTTCAACAACACCAATTTGCCACCCTTTGAGAGATAATGCCCTTTCCAACTCGCCAATCTCTACCCCACCTTTTCAATAATCGGGTTCCAGATGACCTTGGAGAACGATTTCGCTCCAAGAGGCAAACCAAAATAGGTGATAGGGTCCATAGGGAGGGGAGAAATATCACAACCCAAGATAGTATCAACCTCTTCAATAGAAGGAGCATCACCAACAGGACTAACAGAGGATTTGACCCAATTTACCTCCAACCCAGTAGCAGCTTCCATAATTGACAAAATGCACCTCATATTCCTCATCCCTTCCACATCAGCTTTCAACAAAAAAGGGAGTCATTGGCAAATTGAATGAATGGAACACTAGGCCCCTCCCTAGATATAGCAAAACCCTCAAGAAGACCCATAGAATTAGCCTTGGAAACCAGATGGCCCAGCAAATCCACCACCAAGATAAATAAATAAGGGGATAAAGGGTCTCCTTACCTCAGCCAATAGCTTCCTTTAAAAAACCTTTCAAGACTTCATTCACCATCATGGAGAAAGACGGAGACGAGATACAGATTTTAATCAAATTCCTCCATTTGACTCCAAAACCCATCTTCCCAAGCACCCAACCCAGATAACCCCAATTAACAGGGTCATAAGCTTTCTCCATGTCGATTTTATAGATAATGTCAGACCAATCAGCCTTCCTCATTACATCAATGTATTCATTCGCCAAAAGCAAGCAATTCGTAACCTATCTTCCTGGCAAGAACGCATTCTAAGAAGCGGAGACAACACTCACCATAGCAGCCTTGAGGCGAATAGCCAGTGTCTTAGCCAAGAGCTCATACAGGCAACCCACCAAACTTATTGGCTTAAAATCTTTCATTAGTGATGCCCCTTTCTTCTTAGGAATAAGAGTGATGAAGGTTGCACTCGGAGACTTACACCATTGATCCTGATTATGGAACAACTGAAAAACTGTTAAAACCTCCTTGCCCACCACATCCCAACACACCTTGAAGAAAAGCAGTGGAAAACCATCTAAACCCGAAGCTTTATCGTCCTCCAAACTGTTAAGAGCACATTTGATTTCCTCCTCCCTTTTGTTAAAGCAGATATCCACAGACATTATTCTTAAAAGACAGTTTCCTCTAATCGACATCCTAAAGTTATGCAACACATCCTAATATCTACACCCAACCTAAGGGGGAGTGTTGTAATGGACCTATTATATAAAGGCCCTAGTGCTTTGTTATATTATATATGACTCTGTATTTATACCTCAAACATTATGGGGGCATCCTTATATCATATTCATAATACCGAATGAGAGGTTAATGGGTGGCCAAATAGAGACTTTATCATCAAAACATTTGGGTCTTCCCTTGGGAGCTAGATACCGATCTTGGGAGGTTTGGAATCCTAATGTTGAAAGAGTATAGAGAAGACTTGATACTTAGAAGTCAAAGTCATTGATGAAAGGAGGTAGGTTTGCTCTCTTAAAAAGTGTGTGTTCTAATCCCCCTATAATTCCATGTTTCTTTTATTCATTCCCAAATCAGTTATGCACTTATTGGAAAAAGCTATTGTGGTGGCAATGCAATGGTTGTAGAGGACTTAACCCCTTTGGAAGCTTAAGAAAAATAATAAAAGAATTTTGAAGAAGCCTACTTGTTGTCTAGGCCAATAATGCCTTAATTTTTTGTTATTTTCTATTTTTAGAAACTTTAATTAGTAGTTTTGGATGTAATAAGCCCATTAGAGCCAAGTTAGAAAGTTGGTAGTAAGTTGGAATTAAATTAGGAGAAGTTTAGGAGTGTTTTAGGATTTTTTAGAAGTTTAGGGTTTTTTTTTTTTTTAGGTCCAATTTCATTTTTTATTATTAGGTCCTAAAGACCTCTTGGATGGCAGTTGTCAAAATTAATGAATTGAAGTTTGGTTTTTGCTCATGATGGAGCTTGTCTTTTTTCAAAATCTCACACACAAGGTGAGTTCTCTCTCTTTTCTCTTAATCTTTATCTCTTCATTCTCTTCTCTAATCGTACATCTTCTTCATCTACTTTTTTTTTTATATCTCTAGAGAAAATCTATTATTTTTCTCTCTAAATCTTCTTCTTCTACATTCTCTTTACAATCTTTTTTATTCTTACACATCACCCATCATCTTCTCCATTCTTTTTTTTCTTTGTTCTTGCCTCTTTTTGTTAGTTTCTTGAATTCTGGAAAATTTCCAACAAGTACTCTTTTAATAATTACCTATCCAAATCTTCATAAAAACCTAATTCCTTCTAGGTTTGTTCATCTCATACCCTAACACACTCCTCACTACAAGAAGCCCCAATTTCTAACCCTCATTTCTAGCCATCTTTTTTTTTATTTTATTTTTATAAAATATAAAGTATAGCCTCACTAAAAGGGGGGGGGGGGGGGGGGGGCGGCCT